>CAKOAI010000005.1:0-22903 GCA_932294315.1 Epinotia nisella | reverse complement strand
GTTAACATGTTTTAAATAAATAAATAAATAAATAAATAAATAAATAAATTATAGACTCGTATAATAGGGTGGTATATCCCCAAGGAGGATACTCAATACTCAATCATTTATTGCAATATCACAAAAGTAGGTACAGATGTTAACTTAAAGCTACAGATCATTGTAAACCATGTTGGGCACGAACAATGTTGGGGAGAGGACTTACTGAGCGTTTATAATTTATCTTATAAGTATTCATTTAGCGTGTAATAGAATTTAGTCAGGATTGGTGTATGTAGGGCAAGTGCACGCCAGTGTTGGGCTAAACGTAATTGAATTACTAATTAATAATTACAATTACAAAAAGTAATTGCAATTACAAATTACAATTACAGGGAAAATGAAATAATTACAAAATGTAATTATTAATTGAATTATTAATTACATTTTGCAATTAATTACTTATTAAATTACAAATTACTTTTGTTTTATAGAATATTTTTGATCACTTATTTTTTGAATAAAATAAACGATCGGTGAAACGAAAACCGGATAGGTATGGGGTATGGCATGTTTTATTTTGTTAAAATTAGGACTTAGATGTGACGGTCATAGACAAGGTGGTGTGTGTGTGTAAGTGACTAAGTGTGGTGTTTTAGTCTATTTTGTAACATTCACAATTTCTTTGGACAGTCAGCATTCCTAGATTTCCCAGTTAATTTTAGGTATCTGTTTCCTTCATGAGGCATGACGCTTAGCTTATTATATTAATTTCCGAAATATGTTAGCTGATATGTAAGCGGAGCCCCAAAGTTGTAAAGAGTGTATGAGTGTAATAGCTTTGTTTTCGAAGAGCTTTGCAAGGTTTAGCTTGAAATGAAGAAAAAAAATTGTTTATAAAAAAAGTTGACTTAAAGTAATTTAGTAATTTAAATTACAAATTAATGTAATTACAATTACAAATTACAAAGTAATTTCAATTACATGAAACTTTAATTACATTCAATTTAATTAACGTAATTGAATTAATAATTGTGTAATTTGTAATTAAATTACAAAAAGTAATTAATTACGCCCAACACTGGTGCACGCTTGTAGTACAGTACATTAACGCGCAGACTTGGCTCCGCATATTTCGCATCCGTATGGTTTCTGTCTGCGGTGACGCCCGTGGCTCACTTATTCTCAGCCGTATGGTTTTTTTGCAGCACACTCATACCACAGTACCTTGACGCGCTTGTCGGTGCGGTGGTTGTGGCGGTGCTGCGCTAACAGATACGCCGCGTGGAACTTGGAGCATGTTTCTCACACGTATGGTTTCTTGCAGCACACTCATACTACAGCAGTGGCGTGCACAGAGTTTTTAAACAGGGTAGACAAAAACAATTTGCTAGGTACTAACTTACCAAAAGTGTTGCATTGTGTCGTTATTGATATGATGGGTGTGATTAGCCACCTTAAATATTCATAGATTGATTGGTTTTGTACACATATCAATTAACTTTTTCTTTTTGCACTAATTCCAAATCCGGTGTACCCTTCCTCGATTAATTGCGTTTTTTCCGCGAAAGAAAGTTTTGAAAACCCACTATAATATTTAGCACACACACACCACTACGACAACTTTCACAGTAGAAATGATCAATTTTTCCAACTAAACTGTAACATTTTGTTATCACTCGTTCAATTCTTATTTACCGCTCTCACAATAAAACACTCACAACAAACAATGGCGACTAAAAACAAAAATAAATAAACATAATCATTCAAATACATACGGCAAAAATGAAATGACACCCTATTTAAGGTATTTATAACAAATTATTTCAAGTAATGCAACGCTAATTGCTAAGTAAACATGTTCGGATTTTTTCGGAAGCCTTCGTTAGGCGCTCGGCACGAAAGACACTGTCTTTCGGCTGCGTTTGTGTGCGTGAGTTGGGTTATAGTGTGCCATGAGTGTGCCGCGCGTTTATAGGAGCGCACACTACTCTATCCGCGTCGCTACGAGGCAATATTTTGTAATATTTTGGCCTTATCACGCGATAAGTGACAAGATAAGAGCGTCGTCTCGTTCTATCGAACGGTGTCAGCCAGTGACGCACGCTCTATCCTATCACCTGTCGCGTGACAAGGCCAACCATGCTACGGCTCCTAGGCTACTCCAAATATGACACTATGTAGACTTACAAATATCCACTTCTTGCTCTGTAGTATTGTATTCCGTCATTGGAACTCCCGAGGATTCGCTGTTAGGAGAACGAGGGGCCACCAATTGTTTCTAGTTGTCAACACAGCGAATCCTCTAATCAATAAAGGGTAGGCAACGCACTTAGGACTACTTTGGAATCACAAGCATCCGTAGGCTAGGGTGTTTATTTATCATCAGGCAGGCCGAACCTAAGCTTGTTTGTCACCATTGAATTATTAAAAAAATACTTTACTATGACGCGACGTACTTACTACTGCAGCTAAGGGTGTATAGTTCAAATATCCGTTCGAGTCCGTTTTTACTAGACTTAAATTATTACTTAGACTAAAATTATGAGACAACTATGGCTTTCCTTTTTACAAGCTTGACCTGTTCGTTTGTTAGTGAGGGACAAATCTTGCAAGTTAAATTTGACCCACTTCCCGTTGACCGATTGTCCTAAAATTTTGGGTAAAGGAATTTTTAGAGTTTTGATGACAGTTCAATATTATGGTACCATCGAGCTGATCTGATGATGGAGACAGAAGGAGGCCATGGGAATTCAGTACTTAACCGACGTAACTATTGAGTTTCAGCTCGTTAGAATCACCTCATGAGTAGTTGATAACGGTATTCAGAAAAGTACAGTTGGCAATAAAAGATTCTACCAAAAATGAAACTTTTGACAGAAACTTATCTTTCTTCTAAAATATATCTTCGAACATAATATATATACCATCGGTCAATATGAGTAAATTACTGTATTACAGGTACCGGCATAAAAATCCAGCCACCGGCGATCTGCGACCGGAGCAGGGGGCGACACTGGCGCTGCGCCGAGGCAGCGGAAGACGGAGACGCAATGGTAACTATTGAGATTAACTATTGATGAATGAAGTACAAAATATGGTATTTTAGGTACTTATAAATATGTTGGCCATTCTGAACGACTTAAGGATGATATACTCTTGAACGTGGGCGGAGTCTGCACCGGGTCGCGACTCCGAGATTATTTGTTTGTCTTTGTGATATCTGTTACCTATGTTAAATAAATACATATTTGGACATAATCTTACACAAATCGAACTGGCCCACAGTAAGCTCGATATGTCTTGTGTTATGGGTTTGAGTACTAGATGACGATATATTTAGTAGATACAAATACTTAAATACATACATACTATACGAATATTACTAGTGGCTCTGTGAGCTGTACCTGAAGTTTTTATTTTTATTTTTTTATGTTGAAAAACTGAATCGACAAATAATCTATTATATAATTATTGAAACCCGCTTACAAAATTTCACGAGAATTGGTTGAGAAGTGCGACCTGTAGAGGAGAATAGCCGGCCAGACGATGGACATACGAAAGAATTTTTGCCCAAGCTGAAACTGAGAACTTCGTTCGCTTCGTTCGCTCGTTCAATAAAGAGGAACAGTTTGTGAGTTTGTAAGTTGTTTGTGTGTATGTAATAAATGAATAATCTCCATCTCTCTCATCTCGAAAAAATTTAATAATGTACAGTTCGCGCCACATAAGCTTGCGTCTGTCATGTCAGCTACTAGCAGTGTCACAGAAGTGTCAGGAACACGGTTGACAGACATGTCATATTGGCTCACCCCCACTAGTTGGTTAGTGCTAATTTCATTACACCTATCGATGTTCGATATAATTTTCATTAGCCCTAATATTCGGATAACTAATATTGTATGGCATAATTATTTGCTGTGCCTAATTGCATACCTCATAATCTAATACTGAACATCAACTGTAAATATATTGGAAACTAATAATGATTTTTCCTAGTGATTACTAAGCCTAATGATTAACGTGCCTAATCATTACTATGTAGAATGCATACTACACCTAAGTTCATCACACCTATCCTGTCACTTGACTTATAAAATTTTTCTGTAATGTAGACCTAATGCATTTTTATGATTGTTTAGTACATAATGCGTTAAAATAAGCATGTTTTAAAAGAAATAAATTCTCTAAAATGAAAAATTACCGAGATATTGGACCCAGAAATTCTAAACGACCTAGGACTTAAAAATCAAAAATGGTCGAGATATTGTATTTTATATGCAGGCATACAGAAAACAAAACCGAATCGGAGCACCCCACTATACACGTGGTCTTGTCTGCCCTACCCCTAGAGTGTATATGAAAATTGCGGAGCCAGGAGCTCGCGAAGGAGGTTCTGAGTTGAGCGGGCGCACGAAGCCGAAGCGACGTGAGTGGGTGGAGATGGCGGCGACCTCCCGAGCGGAGCATAGGTCAAGTGCACCTGTGAAACGAAGGGCTGACGAAGCGAGTTTCTGGCGGGAGCCCGGGCGGAGGGCGGAGGATTAGGTCTCAGACACGATAAGTTCTTTATAAAATAGTACATTGTTTAACGAGGGCCGTAAGTGGAATATTGCTAACGAGAGTCTATCAGAAGCCCGACGCCGAAGGCGGAGGGCTTTTGATGACTCGAGTTTGCAATATTCTTACGCCCGTGTTATACACAATGTTTTTCATCACATTTGCGAGGAAATAAATAACAACAAAAGACAGAAAAATGTAAGTTTCATACAGCAGCACCAATCAAAAATTGACAACTTCACTTCCAGATCAGTGCTAGTAGAGCGCGCAGTTCAATATTTCAACCAATCACAGAGCAGTATTCTTGCGGGGCGGGGCGTCGTGACCAACTAGATTTTTTTATTCAACCAATCACACAGCAACCAGATTTGCTTAAGCCAATCAGAGGTTTCAAAACCATTACGCCCATGGGCGTAAAAAAGGTTATTACTGCTCTGTATGCCTGCGCGTTATGAAGCCCTTTACGAGCAAGTGTGATGAAAACGTATATTATGACCATGAAATATTCTAAGATATTAATAATATTCATAAAATATTAAAGGTCGGTGTAGGTACGACGTCGAGCGATGCGAGGGGGAGTGTTAGGAAGAACTGCGATCCTAATACAGCGTGCGAGCCGAGCGTGCCGCGGCAGCGGCCGGCGAAGCGCCAGAACCGACTTTATGCGAAAAAATTAAATAAAATATTATTACTGAGAATTTGGTCATGAGACATTAGACATGATGATAATTCGGGATACTGACATTAGGGCTGAAATAGTAAGGTGAAAGGTTAGACCGGTTTCCTCACGACATTTTCCTTCACCAACAAGTTGAATTAAAAGATTTTTCTAAAAACCCAACTGCTTTTTAGGGTTCCGTAGTCAACAAGGAACTCTTATAGTTTCGCCATGTCCGTCCGTCTGTCTGTCTGTCTGTCTGTCTATCTGTCTGTCTGTCCGTCTTCGGCTTAGCTCAATAACCCTTACAACTAGAAAACTGCAATTCGGCGTGGGTATATAAACCAAACACGCCGACAAAACAGTAGAATAAAATCCTGTTTTTTTTTTTTTTAAGGTACTTCCTTACATTTTTTCTCGTTAAACCTATAGTGTGTGGTATCGTTGGATAGCTTGTTCAAAAATATTGTGGGTTTACTAAAACAATTTTGCAACTTGGTTATGCGTTTGCGAGATAATGAGATTTAAAGCCCTAATTTTTGTTCGAGTCATGTGTCGTCGTCGTCGTCGTCCCACCCCTCCCTGCCGGCTAAAAGGCTACTACTGGGGACGTGAAAAAAATTGTGGCAGTAGTACATATAATGAATTTAAAAGGAAAACTATCACAGTTACGTAGACATAACTAGTTAACTGGTAAGAAATGCACTTGGGTGCATATACATTGTCATTGAAATTTGAACCTTTTACCGTGGACGGTACAGTTGCTTTTTCGTAATTATTTTACGTAAATAACGTGTTGCTGCTAAAAGTTTGCGATCTGCGGTTCGATTAGTTTATGTAGTATCTAATATTTACGATTATTTTCGAGGGTAAGCTATAATAAAAACCCCAAAAGCCCCTTTTAAGTCCACATTCTGTGACAGACGGGCAACTACGGAACCTTACCCTGCACGTGGCCCGACACGCACTTGGCCGCTTTTTTGCAAATATTATAGCCTGTGTCACTCTCACGATTAAGAGGAATACAACGTCACCTCATATCAAAATCCGTCACACGGTTTAGTCTGCAGTGCGTGCCAAAGAATAAGACATACACACATACATACATAGATACATACATACATACGCTCGATAAACATAACCGTCCTTTCCTTCGGCAGTCGAGAAAAAAGCCACTGTTAATCTTTCGCGCGAGATTCCTACCACCTTGCGTCCACCAAGCATCTTGTACTTCAAAGAGCAGTGCTTGAGGTGCAGCTTGTAGAAGTTTTTTTTATGTGTGTGATTGAATAATAAAACAGTGAAATGATGTTTGCTGGTTATGAAAATCGGGTGTTTTTTGTCGTAAAAAAAGTGCTCTGAGTAACCGATGCGACCGCCGACTCGCATGACGCGATCGTCATCCTTAAATAAATTGAATTTACTTAAATTATGTTTAGGTTTAAGTTTTTGTTTGTTAACCAATAGCTTGTACTCATCTGGAAATGATTCCAGTTTAGACAGCCTGGTTAATAACATTGTAGATGCCCGCAGCTCCTCGACACTGATACACTCCGTGCGCTTAAATTATTGTTTTTATTGCGCGTATTGTAAATGAAACGTAAAACGTAAGCTGCGGTGTGTACCATGCGCGAGAACTGTGAGGATCGTTTTAGAATCGTTTTTAGAATTATTAAATGATATTTCGTAATCAAATGTAAGAATATGGGTGCATACAACTTATCCAAAAATATGTCCCATACCATAGCTCTTAAATATGTCCGCAACATAAGATAACAAGATAAGATTTTTACATAAGTTTTTTTTTTAAACCCAGTTGTATGGGCCAGGCTTTGAACCCGCGACCTCCAGATTGGAAGTCGCTTGCCTTACCACTCGACTACAGTGGCTTACGATGTACAGTACATATTATAATATGTATAATTATACAATCTATTATGTAGTGCCACAGTTCACCTGTTCCGGACTCTGTCTGAAAACAAATATTTTAAGTCAATGAATAGTTGATCAGATCACTGCGCAAAAAGGAACCTACCTACCTAGGAGAAGTTGGTAAAATTTGATTCACAAGATTTGGCCTAGATATACATTAGAAGAGAATATTATGTGACCGTGAAATTCAATACTGTAAATCTGTTTCAGTGTTAACATCAAGAAGTCGAAACCAGATGACGGCTGCCCGAACAATATGGGTTCCTCAACTCGACTACGCGCTCGCGATGCTGATGTTCAACGGGGCTTGCCCGCCCACTCTTGACGCTACCCTATGAATAACGGTAGGTAGTGCCACTCGAGAAGGCAGGATTCTATGAAAGATTAGTATTTTGCGGACCGTTGTGTATATGTGTTACTCAAACATGTACACAATATAGGTCTTGAAAGCAATAGTCCACTATAATACTAACGCCACGCCAATAAGGCGGGATAAGATCAAAGTATAATAAGGACTTAATCTGAGTTTGAACTTCAAAATTGACCAGGTTAAGTAATCTTGGAATAAACGCTTTGCTTGTTTGATCGTATTGACACTAAGATAGTATCTTTTAGGCCTACATCACACCGGCGCGGCCAGCGGTGGCGGTCCATAGTAAATTTGACAGCTAATGACAAGTTTACTATTGTCCGCCACGGACAGCCGTGCCAGTGTGTGAGAGACCTTAAAGTTTTACTGTCGTTTCATTGTTATACTGCAGCGGTGGCCAACATGCACACGGCCTCCCAGAGACGTCTCTAGCCCATATAACGCCCGGGTGCAATCATTATCCTAGCGCCCTCACCCCCGCCTGGGGCGCTAGTCGCCCGGCGAAGTGGCGCCCCGTGAAATGCCCGGCGCCCATACTATAGGTTAATAATAATCATTTATATCAGATAAAAAATCCATAATTACATTAAATTACATTCATATTAAGCCGCCCCTGCGGCCTCCTGATGGTAACCAGCCACTGTAGCCTTGCGACTATGGAAGAATCACAAGCTTTGAAGGCTAGATAAGAGACAAATACATGCCCCCTCACTCAACACAGCACATCCGCGGGAGCTCTTCTTTTTAATATTTTTAATTTATGGGTATCATAAATGCAACTTTTAGGCTAGCCACATACAGACTGAATTCCGTCGGGCTGATTCCAACCGCAGCTACAAAATTTACGAGTATACCACAGACAGGCAAATTTGGCGGCGGAATTTATCCGCCTGTCTGTGCGTCATAGAAATTTGGATACCTGGTCATACAAATATCCATCGGTGCCATTTTGTGTACCATAGTCTACAAATTATATGTAGGTACCTAAACGGAAGCCTTGGGGAACTATTTATCGTCATCATCATACCGAATATCATTACAAGCTTATATTTAACTTGCAATTGGACCTCAATTTTGAAGCAGATATCTTCAACCGATTGAACTGAAATTTCGGATATTAGTATAGTTTGGATGACAACTCAATATTATGGTACCATCGAACTGATCTCATGATGGAGACAGAAGGTGGCCATGGAAATTCAAAGCTTAACTGACCTAACCCCGTTCAGTTTGATCTCGTTAGATTTGTCTCAATGAGTAGTTGGTGACGTTATACAGAAAAATACAGACGGCAATAAAAGCTTGTACCAAAAATTCATTTCTTGGCAGAAATGGCTATGCCCTAAAGGAGCCCGGGGTCCGCTTTGACACCTAATCCCAAGATTTAGCATAGGCACTAGTTTTATAAAAGCCCAGAAGGAAAAAACAAGGGCCTTAGGGTTTAAATTAGGAAATTAATGTGTCATGTTTTTAGGTAACAAATTAACTAAAAATTATGAAAATATCCATAAAAGCCTAGTGTCTGTCACATTTTATGTTCTCTGCTCACTCGTTTTGTAGGTGCCACTTTATGTATGCTCTAATTAAAACCTCAGTGCCTTGTTAAAGATCTTTTTTTGTGATTTCAGGGTTGTGTACAGTACTTATATGAACAGTTCCGGATTATGCACACACAGGAACCGAAGAGGAAACGCAGGCAATTCGAGCAGATGTGGTCTAGAAACATACTTAGCGGGTCGATAAGATTTGCCATTACGTTAGTACTATCTAGTATTATAAAGTGGAAAGAGATTGTAACTTTGTTATGTAGGAGGTGATCTCCGAAACCACTAATCCGATTTCAAATATTCTTTCACCTGTGTATAGGCCTACCTCCTAAGGCCCACCATACAAAACAAAATGTTATTGAAATTTTCTTTTGTTCCAAAACAAAGACAAAACAAAACAAATGCAACTCTGTTCCGATTGAAAATGATTTAAATAATACCATCATACCATGGGCCTTAGGAGGAATGGGCTTTCAAGATGGACATCCATACTAATTGTCTGTCTGTTACCTTATCACGCTTACAGTTTTTTACATGGACGTAGACAAATCTTGGAACTGAATTATGAACCAGTTAACCTTAACCCTTTTCCAGGCAGAGGCGTTATATCGACCACATATTGCTTGTCAAACATAATATCTTAATGTCATTTTCCAATTGCCGGCCTGGAAAAGGGTTAAACCGATTGAGCTGAAATGTTGGGTATAAGTATAGTTTGGATGACAATTCAATATTATGGTACCATCGAGCTGAGAAAGTGGCCATGGAAATTCAGTATTTAACCGACCGCAACCCTGTTGAGTTTGGACTCGTTAGAATCGTCTCAGTGAGTATTTGATGACGGCGTACAGAAAAGAGCAGTTGGCAATAAATATAAGTTTTGACAGAAGCTTATGTATAGTTCATGTTTGCAAGTACGACATTACTTATCGTCCTTGCAAACATGAACTATACATAGATTTATATTTAAATGATTATTTTATACGGGTCTAACGCGATATTTATTTACCTTCATAATTTAAATATGTGTACAAATCTCGAGAGTTTAAAGTGTTACATAAGTTTCTAATTTAAATAATAAATTTATATAATCAAATGAGAACAGAGTGAAGTCTCTCATGTCATTTCACTGAACACTAATAAAGTTACTACTTCATTACAGTGTTCAGTGGAATTGACATGAGAGACTTAACTCTGTTATCATTTTTTTATTATATAAATTTTGATTCTCAGAGACCTTTTACATCTCTAAGAATCAGGAATTGTTATTTTTACAATTGTTTTTTCTTATGATGTATAAATTTAGAATGAACAATAGATGTACCTATTAATAAACTCGTAAAAGAGGCCCTTTGTCCTATTTGCAAAATAAATATTTTGATTTTGTATGTAACGGGTATTCTCAGGAACCAACCATCCGAATGAAATAATATTTTCCCTGCGTATAGAATCAACTTCCTGAAGAGACAATTAATTTTCTAACAAAATTAATAGTTATTTTAACGTGATAATGATAACATCCATTAATAATTAAAGAGTTTAGGCTATTTAACGTATGCGGAATACAATTTGGACGAAGTTTTGAATATAAAACATGTTTTAGGGTGGATTGCAAAAAAATGTACGTAACGCAAAGGAATATTCACAAAAATGTTACACAAAGTAAACAATTGGATGGTAATTTGTATGGGATTTTTTTTTAAATTGTGTAACACCAAAACGTCACACAAATGACACAAAAACGTCACACACAAACGAAGCAAAATTGGGGTTGATAAGCAAATAAAAAAAATACCGTAAGGAATTTTAATATTCGAATATGCCTAGCCGATTACCTATTTATTTCACCATCCAACTATGTAAAAACAGCAGTAAAAAACAAAAAATTACCTAATTAAGACAACACAAAATTGTTTCTTAAATATACTTTTTCAATCTTCGTACCACAATATAAAAACGAATATGGCTATCGACACATGCGCATGCAGTCTTATCTGCAATAAAACGCAAAATGTAGCGTTACACAGCTGACGTAACACAAAGGAACGAAATCCTTTCCCTGAAATTTGATACAAGATATTGATATAAAATATTTGTTCTAGAGACCTGACAAACAATTTCATTGATGTTTTACATGGTGTTGAACATACAACAAGCTAATTTCTTGGCCAGAGCTTTTTAAATTTATATAAAAAAAAAGTTACGATTTTTTTAATACTGCAATACTGTGCGTTACACAAGTCAGATGAAATTTGTATGGGAGAAGAAATTAAATTTTTCCGTCAATGCATTTTTTAAATATTTTTATCAATGTTATGATTTAAAACTGTACTAATTCTATTAAACTATGAACAAAATTACGTGAAATCATATCTGGAATACATTTTACTTCAATACTTATTTTTTTATAGTATTTTGAAGTATGAGAACATTTTAAATTTTCGAATGTACAATTCTTTCAAAAATCGAGACTGTAATTGTACTATCTTACGGTTAATTTAACGTCTATATTTCTGTCCATCGATCTGGCTAGTTTCATGGGCATTGGATTGATTCTCTTGAAATAATGGTATGTAAATCGAGAAAAACGACGTAGCGAAACTGTATGTAATTTCTACAGTACACATTCCCTATGGCCGAAACCGATGTTAGTGAAACATTTTGGGCAAATGGATGAAATTCAAATGTGACGACGATAGATAAAGTACAACACAAAACTGTCGTAAATTATCTCGCATTATACTAAAAAAATCTTGCATTGAACTTTGTTAAATACAATATGAATTTTTATAAAAACAACCATGTATTTTTTTATTTAATACGACATTGAACTTAGTCCAAATTTCATTTTCATATGTTAGAGACAATCTAAATCCACTGTGAATTTGCGTCTCACATTTTGCTTAAAATAATGTGAGACGCAATGCACATTGGACAAAGATCTTGGACAGTGGAATACCTTACACAGGCTGACCTTTGCTATGGGAACTGGACGTCGTAGTCGTAGGTAAATAATTAGGCATTTAAAAACATATACGACTTGTCCTTCCTGAATGTCCATTCTATGAACCAACAAAAGATTTTTTTAAATCGAATAGTTCGTTCCAGTGTTTACCAATAACATAGAAAGTATACAAACTTATAAAAGTCAACATATTACCTCTTTGTAGATAACTAGCTGTCCGCGCGGCTTCGCCTTCATCCAGAAAGTCGATTCTACACGCAGATGAAAGAATTTTTGAAATCGGATAAGTGGTTCCGGAGATTACCCATTACATAAAAACTTGCAAAGCAACAATCTCACAGACTTTTCTGCTTTATAATATTAGTATTGATATAGAAAAGTAACGTTGTGCAGGATGCACATTGCACTTATTCTGTACTTCTTCCCTTTAAGTATTACAGATGCCTCTGCTGAGCTGGGACAGAAGGAACGACCGCATAATGTACTTTAACTTGAATTGGTAAAAATCTACGCATGCAAACCCATAGACTTACAATGCCGTTTGCAAGACATTTTAATTATTGATACCTAACCTAGCTATTACTATACAATTAAAATATAGTGTAATTTATTTATTTTTGTAAAAATAAATGATATTTGTAGGCTTACAACAATTGTTTAATTTAAAGTGTGCCCTCAATGCTATATGACCATATTAGTGTTTAGAATTGTTTCCCTAAGTAAGTCGTTGTCCAAAGTTTCATTTGTCCATGCAAAGGCATTTTATTCTGGACACACTATCTCGGAGAACAATTTAAACAAATGAAACTTTGCTAAATGATTCATATCTATTCATGGAAGAGATATTAGAACCAGTAGGAGACAACGCACCTTACTGAATTACTATGCCTAACTCTATTTTTCGTTCTTGGTCCCACGCCCATCTATCGCCAGCACGGTAAAATGAGACACACTTGACGACGAAGACAGCAAATAAATAAAATATTGCCCCTACAGTAACTTGATCTTAGTAGTTTCCCAGTTACATGTAATATAACTGGGATACTTTAAGGAAACAGGGCTCTGCTCGTATACCAAATTCCAATAATTGACATGGCACTATTTTACAAAGGTTAAATAAGCATGGATCTACCTACTAGCAAAAAAAGCAGAAAGCAGAAATTTGCCTATTCCTTGCATGAAAATGTACCTCGTAAGGGGAAAGGGCAAAGTTAATCATCATCACGTGAAGCAATTGATCACTTTACACCACACATTTATCTTTGTTTTAAATGTTCACGTGATTGAATATGATTAAGTAATTAACAAACAGGTCTAATGTTAAGAACAAAAAACAGGTAGACAAACAAATAAAATCTTGAAAATGTTTAATATATAAAGCAACAATACGTAAGGCGGTGCGCTTTATTTGAATTCCCGCCAAGACGCAGTCGCTGATTTGACATTTTTAAATTTTAAAGAAAAATCCTAAAATCTAGCATTAAAACTAGTTCAGCAGCACTTTCTAATGCCGCTACACGTTTTAGATACGATATAAATATTGTTTATCACTATTTCAAGCTAATTTTTAGCTAAATATCCATTTACCGGTTTTTTATCGCTGCGTGTGAAACCACTTTACCACTTCATCGTTCTTTCCATTCACGATAGCAAATCCGCAAGTTGTCTATGGAAACGAAACGAAAGCCTACGATCCGAAACTACTTGGCGGTAAGCGCCATTTTCTTCTTTCGTTCGTACTTCGTTTTCGTTTTCGTTTTCGTTGGTCCATTTGGCGGTAGGGCCCCTGGTGAGGTGACACCCACAGACTACTAAGATACTAGTGACACCTCAATCGGTGTTGCCATTTTTAAATTATCTAATCAATTTCCAAACGGATCTATCAAATCGGCGGACTGCATGAAATTAAAACTCAGTAGGTACTTATTATTGTCCTCTTTCGCCAATTTTGCCACGTGGCAAGTTCTTAAGTACTTCCAATCATAATCTTGTAATTTTTGAGCAATATCTTTCCACTTTTTAATCTTCATATCAAATGTCAAGTTTTAATAACCAAATACACAAAACCGGTGCGAGTTCAACTCGCGTAGTGAGGGTTCCGTAAAATTGCTACGCTCTAAGCATCAGGGGCTCCATACAAAATACACAAAAATATTGAGAATTTTCCCGTTACTTTGAATACTCAAACTTCTTATAGGTTTTCCTGTAATCTTTAGGCAAGGTACTATTTTCCATATTTTTTTCAGAATTTTAAGCCCAGTAATTTCGGAGATAAGGGGGGAATGGTCAATTTTCATCTTTTTTCCTAAATTACTTCAAATCTGCTTTGCTAAAATTATAAAAAAAAAAATATCTGAGATGCTTACAACAACCCCTTTCATTTGATGTGTCACACAATACAGTTTGTAAAACTTTTTTTAATTTTCCAGTTTTACCCCCCAATAGAATAGAATAGAAAGGTGTTTATTTCTCTAGTTTATACATATATTACAGTATGTCCATCAGGCCAGTGGTGTGTCCGGCCTGTGGGTGTGTCAGCTACTTACAATCTACCTATGTCTGTCTGAAAGATCTGTATTATATTTTACCCCCCAAAAGTGGCCCCCTTGTTCAGTATTCATTATTTTACTTTACGCGTCCATCTTTGGGTCACCAACTTAGGTACATATGTTTACCAAATTTCAAATCAATCGGTGCAGTAGTTTCGGAGCAAATCGGCTGTGACAGACGGATAGACAGACGCATGAGTGATCCTATAAGGGTTCCGTTATTTTTCCTTTTGAGGTACGGAACCCAAAATTTGATATCGTCATTTTCTTGGTCACATCCATTGTTTTAGTTTAAAATCGAAACGCTCGCTTGTGTGATGTGACTATTGGTGGAATGAATTGAAAAATATTTATTTGTGTGAAATCGGCAAATAATTGAGTAGTTTTAAATAAGTTGAAGGCAAAGGAAAATCCTATTCAGCCAGTGATACATTTACCTACAGCCAAAATGAAAAAAAAAAGTTATTTCCTTTAGTCGTGTCTTCATACAATGCCTATGTAAGTAGTAGCCTAATTCTATATTTTAATAAAGAATCGATACTATTAATATCGGCACTAAAATGGGCATCCCTTTTTATCCTTCCCGCAATACGTATTTATCGTATTTATACATCTTGCAATGGTGGACGCCTGTCAACAACTGTCAATACTGTCATACGGTAAAAAAAAAGGTAAGATACAACATTGTTATCAGGGCGGCTAATCTTAGTACTACGAGCACGGTAATGACACTAATGACAGAACAGTAAGTTTACTAAATAAAGAAGGACATTAAGTATAGGGACCTACTATGAATATCTGGTGATTTCCATTTTAGTCACATTATAATTCATAGATGTCAACCTCTGTTAATAGATGTAAGCAATGCGTCACCGACAAAAAAACAGAAACTAATTAATTATACTAATAATATCGGACAATAATTTAGAAAAACTAAAATACTTGTGTAATTTATTAATTTCCTTTAACTATACAATTCTTTTGGAGTATTTGGCTTGTTAATAGTTTTAATATCCGACCTATTCAGAGGCGGGGCCCATACACGGTGAGTAAATACTGACAAGCCACCATAGCTGTCTCACTCTATCGCATGTTACAGAGTGAGACAGCTATGGTAGATTGTCAGTATTTACTCACCGTGTATAGGCCGTCAAACTCTATTCAATTGTCTATGGAATTTAAAAAGACAAATTTGTTGTCAGTGTCACTTGTGGTTTTCTAAAATTTTCCATGTCGTAACATAACTCATAACAATTTATTTAAATAATTGTATTGTAATTAATCATTCTATCGTGATTCTAGTGTTGTGTAATTAATTATCCGTAAGTGCAATTAACACGCGCTAACTTTGCTTCAGTTTTAGAAGTGCCGTGTGTTATTACGTTTTTATTGTTGCTATGTATTCATGTCACCATTGATATTTTATTATTTATTAGTTGTAATGTAAAGCTCTTGCAGAATAAATATAGATATGAATTATTGTTTATTTTTAAATATAATTATCCCTTCGATTAAAACGATTATTTTGTCATTGACAAAGGAATGATATATTTGTGAAATAATAAGTTTCAAAAAAGCTAACTCCACTTTTCACCCATATTTTGAAAAATATCAAATCTGCCGAACACTTGGGCGCATAAGTGAAGTTAGCTTTTTTTGGAAAAATACCTTTTTTAAATATCGTAGTTATTTAAGTATGAGCATGTGTGAGAGCACACATACGCCTATATACGTACACACCCACACACGCATGCATTTTGACATTGACGTGGGGTACATGTCAACCTAAGATAATAGATGGCGTAAATTACAGGGTTTCCGTTTTTAGGCCCAGAGATTGTTCTCTATTTCAGTATATAACAAAGTACTTTGTGATTGTTATGTAGGTATTTTTTTTGAGCACTTATTATTTAGACGATGTTTTAATGAAATAAAACAAGAAAATATCATGTCAATATGAAATTTATTACAATATTATATTATATTTTCTATTAGGATACATTTGAATACGTTTGAACACGTAAAAAGAGCGCCGAATGCCATATACAGTGTATAATTAATCTTTTTACGTGCATCGAACTCTAGTCTACATTTTAATAAAAGTGTTTAGTACTTAATCTGGCTGGCTTCATCATGAGCTGGGTTTATTGGCGCTTGCCGGTGATCTGAAACATTTTGTTAGTCCAGTAACGCGACTTGTAAAGAAGTTCTACTGTGCCCTGTAGTCCGCACCCCATAATTCGCTCTGCGGCCTACCTATATTTTTTCAGTAGTCCACACTGCGAGCTACTGAGCTTTTTTCCCAGTAGTCCGCACATTTGACACTGCGAGAATATAATTAAGTACTGTTCCATCTGTTAACTACTTATGCGGAATACTGGGGAAAAAATCAGTTTGTGGTGGGCATTACGGGATACCTACGGACTGGTGAGCATTCCAGGGCAAAGAGGGACATACCAGATTCTTTGAAGCATAGTCATAAAGCGTCTGCTAGACGCTAGACGGTCGCTAACACGCCCCTCCGACCGAGCGACCTTGGTCGGCACCGACCGTTGTAGTATGAAATGTTGCTGCAAACAACTGTCTACATGGTAGGTGGCGACCAAGGTCGCTCGGTCGGAGGGGCGTGTTATTTTCGTCTCGTCTGTGTTTAATTTCAATAACGTATCATTGCTGGGCATAGGCCTCCTCTCCATGGGTGAGAGGGAACGGGCAGCAGTCCCCACGCTGGCCCAGTGCGGGTTGGGGACTACACATACACCTTTGAATTTCGCCTCAGATGAGTTCTCACTATGTTTTTCCATACCGAAAAGCTCTCGATAAATATCAAATGACATTCCATAGGTAGTAGTATATAGTAGGTACATATGTTTCGAAAAACTCATTCGTATGAGCCGGGATTCGAACCCTCGATCGCCGATTGAAAGCCGCTTACTTGAATCGCTAGCAGAGGCTACGTTAGCTTTTTCAACATAAGCGTATACGCACCTTAAATCTCTCGTCATCTATGCATGTGAACACTTGCATTGCTCGCTGGCAGCCCGGCTCTGCCTTTTGCTCGTTTACTGTAGGAAACAAGCACATGGTCGATATCAGGGAAAAGGGACCTTACAGCGGTTAACGATTAGTAACGTTACTCATTCACAAATGCAACGATGCACAACGTAATAAACCGCGTTTGTGGACAATCGCGGGCGATTGGCGGCGCGGCGGCCGAGTTGGAAGGCGCCGCAATACAAACGCGTATGGCGTTGTTTAGAAGTGATTATGTCGAACGTTTCCGCAGTCGCCTGACAGCCCGCTTCAATCGCCGCCACACGCGTCCTCCTCCGCAAACCAGCCCCCCTATTCTGTAACTTGTTTTAAGCTCACCTTAACGCTCACCCACAATTATACATTGACACCGCGATGCGTAGTAACTAAGCGTAGGTAGAGGTCTAGTTTCGTAACGGGTGACCGGCGGGTGAGCCGCATTTGCGCGTAGCGAATAAAAAAATTACTTAACTTTTGCATAAAAATACCCACTTTATTCTTAAACTAAACTTCATTCGTGAACTAGCTCTACCAATTGCGGCGAAAGCCGCGTTTCACAAAAAAAAACCCGGGCGAACCGGCGGCCTCTGTGTATTTCGTATTAACTGATAATATAATTTCTGAAATCGGATGAGTAGGTAGGCGGATTAGGCGTAGTGGCCCTAGTAATGTACAACAAGTTGCAGAACATTCCCAAAATATCAGGGAAGTTCTCAGAAATTTCCGGAAACTTACATGACAATTTAAAAATAAGTTTCCATTAGAAAGTTTCTGCTGGGAATTTTTCATGGATGTATCATTAATTACATGTATTCTTTAAGCAGGAAAATTAAACAGATGGTAATGTATGTATCCAGAGAGTTTTTGACATGTTTTCAGTGTTTATAAAATTTAAGTTCTGAGAACTTTCCTTATTAGAATTTTCGCAACTTTGGCTACTTCTCAGCGGTGCATTGCTACCTACACACAAACTTATAAGTCAGGAGCTTTTAGCCCCGTGATGACTGATTATTATTCATGTTAGTAGGCTGTTACGGGTATATTATCTGAAGCTATTCAACTGATTTCTAAAAAAAACACCAGTGCTTACACAACTGACGCCCACTCTTTCCAATTTGCGAGAATAGAGTGCGACTCGATTTGGCTGCAAGTTGACTGTATTAGGTATAGTCGCGGAATGAAAAGGTTAGCCACTTTTCGACCTTAACGCTTTCAAATAAGGTCGAAAAGTGGCTAAGCTTTTCATTCCGCGACTGTACATTAAGTAAGTACATGGAATGGACTTTCGGATTGGACATAGGCTATATTTTACCACGCGGCTCCGCCTGCGTTATATTTATGTAATGCGCGGGCGGGCGCAGCCGCGCGGGCAGTTAATAAGTACCTATAGGATGGGGAAATGCTATACGTACAGGAATTGCATATTTTAGCGATTTTGTTCACTTGCTCTTGGTTTAGAATCCCTTTCGATTGTGAAGCCAGAAAAGCAGCCGCCTTGCTCTCCACATAGCGTCCATCCTTGTCTATCTGTGGGATACAAAGATTTTATACATTAAAAGACAAATTAAAATGAAAATTGTGACGGAGAAGGGTGGGGGACGGAGTTGAAACCACCCGGATATTACTTGACTATTTATTTAGTTAAGCGGATACAATTATAGTTATTTAGGCGATACCAGCATGCTATGGCAACTTAGAACTTAATGCAAATCCAGATTTTTATTGAAAACAGTGCCATCTAAACCCTAGAAAGTAAGCTTGAGCGAACTAAAAAAACAGTGTTGATACTTCTGTTCGTTCTGTAAGTGAATATGAGGAGAATACTTTTTCCCTAAATTCCCATATTTTTAGGTGTTTTTTTTGTGACGGAGATATGGAAAAAAGTGAAGTAGCGGAGTAAAAAAATAGGGACACTTTTTTTCATAATATCATCAGAATAAAGAGTGTTCATGATTCTGAGGAAAAACCAAACATTTACAATATCTGAGAAAAAGGGAAATTGACAATGAAAAGTGAAACGCTGCCGCCACAGCCAGCAACATAAATATCCATACAAAAACCGGACAAGTGCGAGTTTAACTCGCGTGGTGAGGATTCCGTAAAATATTGAGAATTTTCCCGTTACTTTGAATACTCAAACTTCTTATAGGTTTTTCAGCATGGCTATCACAAGACGGCGCGCGAGCTCTCTCGATTTTTCTCGCACTATACCTCTCTTTCTATGTTTTCTAATAAGAGAGAAACGGATAGTGCGAGAAAAATCGAGAGAGCTCGCGCGCCGTCTTGTGATAGCCCAGGACAAGCTATGGTAATAATAATACCACGTCCGAGCGAGATGGTAGCATACAAATCTCAATAAGTGTGACAGAAAGGGAAATATCATTCGTTGTCCTTGTCATAGTTAAACTTTTTAGGGTTGCCGCAACTGATTAAGTATGAAGTTGTGACCAATAAACCACTACCCACCCAAATTAAGTAGGTTGTTTATGGTAAGCGATCAGCCATTTTAAAACCAGTACTTAATTTAGCTGCATAGAAGCCTTTCCGTCCCTCATTGTGGCATCACGTATACGTCCCGAGTATCATAGGTCCATGTTTAGAAGCCTTTCCGTCCCATATTGTGGCAAAGCTCCTTTGAAGGAATCTATACTCTAAGGCTAGGACACAAGAGGCCGGCACTCCGCCTTCTGACGGGAGCCATAACTGGTCATGCACTATTAAACAAACATCTTTTCACCCTAGGTGTTACAGACAGTCCTCTCTGCAGAGCCTGCATGGAAGAGGACGAGACAGCCGCCCACGTCAACCTGACGTGCCCTGGGGTGGCAGATTACCGGGCAAAGCACCTCGGAACACCGGGGTCACTGCCGGAGGCCGTCGGCAACATAAAGGGTCTGCTAGGCTTCCTGGTGGAACTCCCACACGCAAAATTCATGACGTCGAGTTGCGGAAACCCAGCCCGCGTACACCTATAACCTATAACCTATATAGGACACAATGAGGAACAAGCGACTTACAAGTCCGACGTATTGTAGAACACAATGGTTGTGACATGGGTCTGTCACATTGAACTTGCTGCACGCTTTTTGAGCAGCTTCTGGAACATCCTAGAACAAGAAAATATTTAATTAGTTTGTTTGTACAAAACAATTTTAGGTTGCGCTGACACGTTGGCTGCGGCACGCAGCCTGCGTCCTACCTCTCTTCGACTAGCGGACGTGCCGGCGCGGCGGCGGACGCACGGGAACGAGCAAAGGCGGTCAAATACGATTGTCTCGGCGCCCAGTACGAGTTCGTTGCGTTTGGTGTCGAGACTCTCGGCTCGTGGGGCAAGGGCGCGCGTGGGCTTCACGGGGCGCTCGGCAAACGCTTGCGGGAGGCAACAGGTGACCCTCGCGCGGGCAGCTTTCTCGCACAAATACTTGCAATCGCAATCCAACGCGGGAATGCTGCCTGCGTGATGGGTACCCTGCCAAAGGGTCCAAATTTAGATAGTTATTTTTAGTTTTTGGTAGGCTATTTTTAGTTAGTTTTAATTTTAAATCTAGTTTTAATTGTGTATTTAATGTATTTGATGTATATTTTTAATAAATGAATGAATAATATTTAAAAAACCGGCCAAGTGCGTGTCGGACCACGCAAAACGAAGGGTTCCGTGCCTATTAAAAAGGTCGTATCGTCACAGAAATTTTACGGCACTTACGTCATTTTCTTTGAGGAAGGCAGTTTTTCAGCAATATCTCAAAAACCTCTGAACCGATCTTGTTCAAAACAATTTTCGGTGAATGAAATTGATAAGCCTTATGTCCATGAATTTTTCCATATTTTTAAAATACACCGTTCAAAAATTAGAGGGGGGGGAACAGAATTTTAGTGACTTTCGGGGCGATTATCTCCGACCCTATTCACTTAATCAAAAAAATGCTAAGAAACCTTATATTTATTTTGAAAGGCCTATCGATGTGCCACACGGGGGATCACAATGAAAAAAAAAATTTTGACTTTTAGTTTTATGTATGGAGTGCCCCCTAAAAAAATTTTTTTTTGTCATTTTAATTACAAAACTATGTAGCGGCTAACAAAATACACCTATCCTCAAAATTTTATTCAAATACACCTTATAGTTTTCGAGTAAAATGCCTGTGACATACGGAGAGACGGACAGACGGACAGACGGATAGACGGACAGACGGACATGACGAAACTATAAGGGTTCCGTTTTTGCCATTTTGGCTACGGAACCCTAAAAAAGCATTTTAGGTAATATATTGTTGCCTAGCTTATGTCGGCTTCGTCCGCGCGGAACTTGTTTATATCGTAGCTCCATACAAACTTTCGACCTTTAATAGTAGGTATTCTTTCAAGTTATTCTGTTGAGCACAAGTCAGGATCTGATGATGGGATCCCGGGGAAATCGAGGGCAACCCTCAAATTTTATAGGCACGCGTGTAGTGATTTCGGTATTTTCTATTATCTCACCAAAAACCTAAATGTGAAAATGGGAGTCAAGTTTAATATACTGTATGTATTTTTAATATTACCACAAATTGTAACCAGAGGTAGGTATTAGCGCAGTGAACCGATATTGCAAGAAGAAATTAATTTAATCCTAACTACCGAAGCGTAATTAATTTTTGAAAATGTATCGAGCAGCAATGTATTGAGTACACACATTTGACTCATGGAAGAAGCGGGTCACTTGTGTGTGACAGTTGTGACGTTGCGTCAGTAAGACAAAGTAGTGATCCATTGCGTGCTGAATTATTTTGTATGGACAAAAAAGTTGGTAGTTAAGAGAAATTTCTTGCAATATATATGTTCATAGCCCTAACATGTACTTCTGGTTACAATTTGAGGTAATATTAAAAATACATACTGTATAATAAAATAATAATCTTAATATATAATAATTTTGCACGAAGATAATTTATAGCCTGGATTAAGATTTAGGATAGTTTTATCCCGG
The DNA here is from genome assembly GCA_932294315.1 of Epinotia nisella. Taxonomy (NCBI): domain Eukaryota; kingdom Metazoa; phylum Arthropoda; class Insecta; order Lepidoptera; family Tortricidae; genus Epinotia; species Epinotia nisella. The sequence continues at coordinate 344 of CAKOAI010000005.1, read as the reverse complement.
GTCTACGCAGACGAAGTCGCGGGCAGAAGCTTGTAAATTATAAATGCGAAAGTTTGGATGTTTAGATGTTTGTTACTTAATCGCGATTTGGATGAAATTTTGCACGAATATAGTTTATAGCCTGGATTAAAACATAGGATAGTTTTTATTCCAGGTCCATGCAAACGAAGTCGCGGGCGGAAGCCAGTTAAACAATAATCTTGGGAACCATTAACCCTTTGAGAGCTAAAAACGGCTGTGGACGCGGACTAAAACTCGTGCCACTGAAGCCACGGACGGCCACATGATAATATTGATAAATATTGTCATCTTGACATGAGAATATTTATCAGAAGTTTCATTTT
>CAKOAI010000004.1:0-11542 GCA_932294315.1 Epinotia nisella | reverse complement strand
ACCTAACCTAACCTAACCTAACCTAACCTAACCTAACCTAACCTAACCTAACCTAACCTAACCTAACCTAACCTAACCTAACCTAACCTAACCTAACCTAACCTAACCTAACCTAACCTAACCTAACCTAACCTAACCTAACCTAACCTAACCTAACCTAACCTAACCTAACCTAACCTAACCTAACCTAACCTAACCTAACCTAACCTAACCTAACCTAACCTAACCTAACCTAACCTAACCTAACCTAACCTAACCTAACCTAACCTAACCTAACCTAACCTAACCTAACCTAACCTAACCTAACCTAACCTAACCTAACCTAACCTAACCTAACCTAACCTAACCTAACCTAACCTAACCTAACCTAACCTAACCTAACCTAACCTAACCTAACCTAACCTAACCTAACCTAACCTAACCTAACCTAACCTAACCTAACCTAACCTAACCTAACCTAACCTAACCTAACCTAACCTAACCTAACCTAACCTAACCTAACCTAACCTAACCTAACCTAACCTAACCTAACCTAACCTAACCTAACCTAACCTAACCTAACCTAACCTAACCTAACCTAACCTAACTCTAACCTAACCTAACCTAACCTAACCTAACCTAACCTAACCTAACCTAACCTAACCTAACCTAACCTAACCTAACCTAACCTAACCTAACCTAACCTAACCTAACCTAACCTAACCTAACCTAACCTAACCTAACCTAACCTAACCTAACCTAACCTAACCTAACCTAACCTAACCTAACCTAACCTAACCTAACCTAACCTAACCTAACCTAACCTAACCTAACCTAACCTAACCTAACCTAACCTAACCTAACCTAACCTAACCTAACCTAACCTAACCTAACCTAACCTAACCTAACCTAACCTAACCTAACCTAACCTAACCTAACCTAACCTAACCTAACCTAACCTAACCTAACCTAACCTAACCTAACCTAACCTAACCTAACCTAACCTAACCTAACCTAACCTAACCTAACCTAACCTAACCTAACCTAACCTAACCTAACCTAACCTAACCTAACCTAACCTAACCTAACCTAACCTAACCTAACCTAACCTAACCTAACCTAACCTAACCTAACCTAACCTAACCTAACCTAACCTAACCTAACCTAACCTAACCTAACCTAACCTAACCTAACCTAACCTAACCTAACCTAACCTAACCTAACCTAACCTAACCTAACCTAACCTAACCTAACCTAACCTAACCTAACCTAACCTAACCTAACCTAACCTAACCTAACCTAACCTAACCTAACCTAACCTAACCTAACCTAACCTAACCTAACCTAACCTAACCTAACCTAACCTAACCTAACCTAACCTAACCTAACCTAACCTAACCTAACCTAACCTAACCTAACCTAACCTAACCTAACCTAACCTAACCTAACCTAACCTAACCTAACCTAACCTAACCTAACCTAACCTAACCTAACCTAACCTAACCTAACCTAACCTAACCTAACCTAACCTAACCTAACCTAACCTAACCTAACCTAACCTAACCTAACCTAACCTAACCTAACCTAACCTAACCTAACCTAACCTAACCTAACCTAACCTAACCTAACCTAACCTAACCTAACCTAACCTAACCTAACCTAACCTAACCTAACCTAACCTAACCTAACCTAACCTAACCTAACCTAACCTAACCTAACCTAACCTAACCTAACCTAACCTAACCTAACCTAACCTAACCTAACCTAACCTAACCTAACCTAACCTAACCTAACCTAACCTAACCTAACCTAACCTAACCTAACCTAACCTAACCTAACCTAACCTAACCTAACCTAACCTAACCTAACCTAACCTAACCTAACCTAACCTAACCTAACCTAACCTAACCTAACCTAACCTAACCTAACCTAACCTAACCTAACCTAACCTAACCTAACCTAACCTAACCTAACCTAACCTAACCTAACCTAACCTAACCTAACCTAACCTAACCTAACCTAACCTAACCTAACCTAACCTAACCTAACCTAACCTAACCTAACCTAACCTAACCTAACCTAACCTAACCTAACCTAACCTAACCTAACCTAACCTAACCTAACCTAACCTAACCTAACCTAACCTAACCTAACCTAACCTAACCTAACCTAACCTAACCTAACCTAACCTAACCTAACCTAACCTAACCTAACCTAACCTAACCTAACCTAACCTAACCTAACCTAACCTAACCTAACCTAACCTAACCTAACCTAACCTAACCTAACCTAACCTAACCTAACCTAACCTAACCTAACCTAACCTAACCTAACCTAACCTAACCTAACCTAACCTAACCTAACCTAACCTAACCTAACCTAACCTAACCTAACCTAACCTAACCTAACCTAACCTAACCTAACCTAACCTAACCTAACCTAACCTAACCTAACCTAACCTAACCTAACCTAACCTAACCTAACCTAACCTAACCTAACCTAACCTAACCTAACCTAACCTAACCTAACCTAACCTAACCTAACCTAACCTAACCTAACCTAACCTAACCTAACCTAACCTAACCTAACCTAACCTAACCTAACCTAACCTAACCTAACCTAACCTAACCTAACCTAACCTAACCTAACCTAACCTAACCTAACCTAACCTAACCTAACCTAACCTAACCTAACCTAACCTAACCTAACCTAACCTAACCTAACCTAACCTAACCTAACCTAACCTAACCTAACCTAACCTAACCTAACCTAACCTAACCTAACCTAACCTAACCTAACCTAACCTAACCTAACCTAACCTAACCTAACCTAACCTAACCTAACCTAACCTAACCTAACCTAACCTAACCTAACCTAACCTAACCTAACCTAACCTAACCTAACCTAACCTAACCTAACCTAACCTAACCTAACCTAACCTAACCTAACCTAACCTAACCTAACCTAACCTAACCTAACCTAACCTAACCTAACCTAACCTAACCTAACCTAACCTAACCTAACCTAACCTAACCTAACCTAACCTAACCTAACCTAACCTAACCTAACCTAACCTAACCTAACCTAACCTAACCTAACCTAACCTAACCTAACCTAACCTAACCTAACCTAACCTAACCTAACCTAACCTAACCTAACCTAACCTAACCTAACCTAACCTAACCTAACCTAACCTAACCTAACCTAACCTAACCTAACCTAACCTAACCTAACCTAACCTAACCTAACCTAACCTAACCTAACCTAACCTAACCTAACCTAACCTAACCTAACCTAACCTAACCTAACCTAACCTAACCTAACCTAACCTAACCTAACCTAACCTAACCTAACCTAACCTAACCTAACCTAACCTAACCTAACCTAACCTAACCTAACCTAACCTAACCTAACCTAACCTAACCTAACCTAACCTAACCTAACCTAACCTAACCTAACCTAACCTAACCTAACCTAACCTAACCTAACCTAACCTAACCTAACCTAACCTAACCTAACCTAACCTAACCTAACCTAACCTAACCTAACCTAACCTAACCTAACCTAACCTAACCTAACCTAACCTAACCTAACCTAACCTAACCTAACCTAACCTAACCTAACCTAACCTAACCTAACCTAACCTAACCTAACCTAACCTAACCTAACCTAACCTAACCTAACCTAACCTAACCTAACCTAACCTAACCTAACCTAACCTAACCTAACCTAACCTAACCTAACCTAACCTAACCTAACCTAACCTAACCTAACCTAACCTAACCTAACCTAACCTAACCTAACCTAACCTAACCTAACCTAACCTAACCTAACCTAACCTAACCTAACCTAACCTAACCTAACCTAACCTAACCTAACCTAACCTAACCTAACCTAACCTAACCTAACCTAACCTAACCTAACCTAACCTAACCTAACCTAACCTAACCTAACCTAACCTAACCTAACCTAACCTAACCTAACCTAACCTAACCTAACCTAACCTAACCTAACCTAACCTAACCTAACCTAACCTAACCTAACCTAACCTAACCTAACCTAACCTAACCTAACCTAACCTAACCTAACCTAACCTAACCTAACCTAACCTAACCTAACCTAACCTAACCTAACCTAACCTAACCTAACCTAACCTAACCTAACCTAACCTAACCTAACCTAACCTAACCTAACCTAACCTAACCTAACCTAACCTAACCTAACCTAACCTAACCTAACCTAACCTAACCTAACCTAACCTAACCTAACCTAACCTAACCTAACCTAACCTAACCTAACCTAACCTAACCTAACCTAACCTAACCTAACCTAACCTAACCTAACCTAACCTAACCTAACCTAACCTAACCTAACCTAACCTAACCTAACCTAACCTAACCTAACCTAACCTAACCTAACCTAACCTAACCTAACCTAACCTAACCTAACCTAACCTAACCTAACCTAACCTAACCTAACCTAACCTAACCTAACCTAACCTAACCTAACCTAACCTAACCTAACCTAACCTAACCTAACCTAACCTAACCTAACCTAACCTAACCTAACCTAACCTAACCTAACCTAACCTAACCTAACCTAACCTAACCTAACCTAACCTAACCTAACCTAACCTAACCTAACCTAACCTAACCTAACCTAACCTAACCTAACCTAACCTAACCTAACCTAACCTAACCTAACCTAACCTAACCTAACCTAACCTAACCTAACCTAACCTAACCTAACCTAACCTAACCTAACCTAACCTAACCTAACCTAACCTAACCTAACCTAACCTAACCTAACCTAACCTAACCTAACCTAACCTAACCTAACCTAACCTAACCTAACCTAACCTAACCTAACCTAACCTAACCTAACCTAACCTAACCTAACCTAACCTAACCTAACCTAACCTAACCTAACCTAACCTAACCTAACCTAACCTAACCTAACCTAACCTAACCTAACCTAACCTAACCTAACCTAACCTAACCTAACCTAACCTAACCTAACCTAACCTAACCTAACCTAACCTAACCTAACCTAACCTAACCTAACCTAACCTAACCTAACCTAACCTAACCTAACCTAACCTAACCTAACCTAACCTAACCTAACCTAACCTAACCTAACCTAACCTAACCTAACCTAACCTAACCTAACCTAACCTAACCTAACCTAACCTAACCTAACCTAACCTAACCTAACCTAACCTAACCTAACCTAACCTAACCTAACCTAACCTAACCTAACCTAACCTAACCTAACCTAACCTAACCTAACCTAACCTAACCTAACCTAACCTAACCTAACCTAACCTAACCTAACCTAACCTAACCTAACCTAACCTAACCTAACCTAACCTAACCTAACCTAACCTAACCTAACCTAACCTAACCTAACCTAACCTAACCTAACCTAACCTAACCTAACCTAACCTAACCTAACCTAACCTAACCTAACCTAACCTAACCTAACCTAACCTAACCTAACCTAACCTAACCTAACCTAACCTAACCTAACCTAACCTAACCTAACCTAACCTAACCTAACCTAACCTAGGTTAGGTTAGGTTAGGTTAGGTTAGGTTAGGTTAGGTTAGGTTAGGTTAGGTTAGGTTAGGTTAGGTTAGGTTAGGTTAGGTTAGGTTAGGTTAGGTTAGGTTAGGTTAGGTTAGGTTAGGTTAGGTTAGGTTAGGTTAGGTTAGGTTAGGTTAGGTTAGGTTAGGTTAGGTTAGGTTAGGTTAGGTTAGGTTAGGTTAGGTTAGGTTAGGTTAGGTTAGGTTAGGTTAGGTTAGGTTAGGTTAGGTTAGGTTAGGTTAGGTTAGGTTAGGTTAGGTTAGGTTAGGTTAGGTTAGGTTAGGTTAGGTTAGGTTAGGTTAGGTTAGGTTAGGTTAGGTTAGGTTAGGTTAGGTTAGGTTAGGTTAGGTTAGGTTAGGTTAGGTTAGGTTAGGTTAGGTTAGGTTAGGTTAGGTTAGGTTAGGTTAGGTTAGGTTAGGTTAGGTTAGGTTAGGTTAGGTTAGGTTAGGTTAGGTTAGGTTAGGTTAGGTTAGGTTAGGTTAGGTTAGGTTAGGTTAGGTTAGGTTAGGTTAGGTTAGGTTAGGTTAGGTTAGGTTAGGTTAGGTTAGGTTAGGTTAGGTTAGGTTAGGTTAGGTTAGGTTAGGTTAGGTTAGGTTAGGTTAGGTTAGGTTAGGTTAGGTTAGGTTAGGTTAGGTTAGGTTAGGTTAGGTTAGGTTAGGTTAGGTTAGGTTAGGTTAGGTTAGGTTAGGTTAGGTTAGGTTAGGTTAGGTTAGGTTAGGTTAGGTTAGGTTAGGTTAGGTTAGGTTAGGTTAGGTTAGGTTAGGTTAGGTTAGGTTAGGTTAGGTTAGGTTAGGTTAGGTTAGGTTAGGTTAGGTTAGGTTAGGTTAGGTTAGGTTAGGTTAGGTTAGGTTAGGTTAGGTTAGGTTAGGTTAGGTTAGGTTAGGTTAGGTTAGGTTAGGTTAGGTTAGGTTAGGTTAGGTTAGGTTAGGTTAGGTTAGGTTAGGTTAGGTTAGGTTAGGTTAGGTTAGGTTAGGTTAGGTTAGGTTAGGTTAGGTTAGGTTAGGTTAGGTTAGGTTAGGTTAGGTTAGGTTAGGTTAGGTTAGGTTAGGTTAGGTTAGGTTAGGTTAGGTTAGGTTAGGTTAGGTTAGGTTAGGTTAGGTTAGGTTAGGTTAGGTTAGGTTAGGTTAGGTTAGGTTAGGTTAGGTTAGGTTAGGTTAGGTTAGGTTAGGTTAGGTTAGGTTAGGTTAGGTTAGGTTAGGTTAGGTTAGGTTAGGTTAGGTTAGGTTAGGTTAGGTTAGGTTAGGTTAGGTTAGGTTAGGTTAGGTTAGGTTAGGTTAGGTTAGGTTAGGTTAGGTTAGGTTAGGTTAGGTTAGGTTAGGTTAGGTTAGGTTAGGTTAGGTTAGGTTAGGTTAGGTTAGGTTAGGTTAGGTTAGGTTAGGTTAGGTTAGGTTAGGTTAGGTTAGGTTAGGTTAGGTTAGGTTAGGTTAGGTTAGGTTAGGTTAGGTTAGGTTAGGTTAGGTTAGGTTAGGTTAGGTTAGGTTAGGTTAGGTTAGGTTAGGTTAGGTTAGGTTAGGTTAGGTTAGGTTAGGTTAGGTTAGGTTAGGTTAGGTTAGGTTAGGTTAGGTTAGGTTAGGTTAGGTTAGGTTAGGTTAGGTTAGGTTAGGTTAGGTTAGGTTAGGTTAGGTTAGGTTAGGTTAGGTTAGGTTAGGTTAGGTTAGGTTAGGTTAGGTTAGGTTAGGTTAGGTTAGGTTAGGTTAGGTTAGGTTAGGTTAGGTTAGGTTAGGTTAGGTTAGGTTAGGTTAGGTTAGGTTAGGTTAGGTTAGGTTAGGTTAGGTTAGGTTAGGTTAGGTTAGGTTAGGTTAGGTTAGGTTAGGTTAGGTTAGGTTAGGTTAGGTTAGGTTAGGTTAGGTTAGGTTAGGTTAGGTTAGGTTAGGTTAGGTTAGGTTAGGTTAGGTTAGGTTAGGTTAGGTTAGGTTAGGTTAGGTTAGGTTAGGTTAGGTTAGGTTAGGTTAGGTTAGGTTAGGTTAGGTTAGGTTAGGTTAGGTTAGGTTAGGTTAGGTTAGGTTAGGTTAGGTTAGGTTAGGTTAGGTTAGGTTAGGTTAGGTTAGGTTAGGTTAGGTTAGGTTAGGTTAGGTTAGGTTAGGTTAGGTTAGGTTAGGTTAGGTTAGGTTAGGTTAGGTTAGGTTAGGTTAGGTTAGGTTAGGTTAGGTTAGGTTAGGTTAGGTTAGGTTAGGTTAGGTTAGGTTAGGTTAGGTTAGGTTAGGTTAGGTTAGGTTAGGTTAGGTTAGGTTAGGTTAGGTTAGGTTAGGTTAGGTTAGGTTAGGTTAGGTTAGGTTAGGTTAGGTTAGGTTAGGTTAGGTTAGGTTAGGTTAGGTTAGGTTAGGTTAGGTTAGGTTAGGTTAGGTTAGGTTAGGTTAGGTTAGGTTAGGTTAGGTTAGGTTAGGTTAGGTTAGGTTAGGTTAGGTTAGGTTAGGTTAGGTTAGGTTAGGTTAGGTTAGGTTAGGTTAGGTTAGGTTAGGTTAGGTTAGGTTAGGTTAGGTTAGGTTAGGTTAGGTTAGGTTAGGTTAGGTTAGGTTAGGTTAGGTTAGGTTAGGTTAGGTTAGGTTAGGTTAGGTTAGGTTAGGTTAGGTTAGGTTAGGTTAGGTTAGGTTAGGTTAGGTTAGGTTAGGTTAGGTTAGGTTAGGTTAGGTTAGGTTAGGTTAGGTTAGGTTAGGTTAGGTTAGGTTAGGTTAGGTTAGGTTAGGTTAGGTTAGGTTAGGTTAGGTTAGGTTAGGTTAGGTTAGGTTAGGTTAGGTTAGGTTAGGTTAGGTTAGGTTAGGTTAGGTTAGGTTAGGTTAGGTTAGGTTAGGTTAGGTTAGGTTAGGTTAGGTTAGGTTAGGTTAGGTTAGGTTAGGTTAGGTTAGGTTAGGTTAGGTTAGGTTAGGTTAGGTTAGGTTAGGTTAGGTTAGGTTAGGTTAGGTTAGGTTAGGTTAGGTTAGGTTAGGTTAGGTTAGGTTAGGTTAGGTTAGGTTAGGTTAGGTTAGGTTAGGTTAGGTTAGGTTAGGTTAGGTTAGGTTAGGTTAGGTTAGGTTAGGTTAGGTTAGGTTAGGTTAGGTTAGGTTAGGTTAGGTTAGGTTAGGTTAGGTTAGGTTAGGTTAGGTTAGGTTAGGTTAGGTTAGGTTAGGTTAGGTTAGGTTAGGTTAGGTTAGGTTAGGTTAGGTTAGGTTAGGTTAGGTTAGGTTAGGTTAGGTTAGGTTAGGTTAGGTTAGGTTAGGTTAGGTTAGGTTAGGTTAGGTTAGGTTAGGTTAGGTTAGGTTAGGTTAGGTTAGGTTAGGTTAGGTTAGGTTAGGTTAGGTTAGGTTAGGTTAGGTTAGGTTAGGTTAGGTTAGGTTAGGTTAGGTTAGGTTAGGTTAGGTTAGGTTAGGTTAGGTTAGGTTAGGTTAGGTTAGGTTAGGTTAGGTTAGGTTAGGTTAGGTTAGGTTAGGTTAGGTTAGGTTAGGTTAGGTTAGGTTAGGTTAGGTTAGGTTAGGTTAGGTTAGGTTAGGTTAGGTTAGGTTAGGTTAGGTTAGGTTAGGTTAGGTTAGGTTAGGTTAGGTTAGGTTAGGTTAGGTTAGGTTAGGTTAGGTTAGGTTAGGTTAGGTTAGGTTAGGTTAGGTTAGGTTAGGTTAGGTTAGGTTAGGTTAGGTTAGGTTAGGTTAGGTTAGGTTAGGTTAGGTTAGGTATAGGTTAGGTTAGGTTAGGTTAGGTTAGGTTAGGTTAGGTTAGGTTAGGTTAGGTTAGGTTAGGTTAGGTTAGGTTAGGTTAGGTTAGGTTAGGTTAGGTTAGGTTAGGTTAGGTTAGGTTAGGTTAGGTTAGGTTAGGTTAGGTTAGGTTAGGTTAGGTTAGGTTAGGTTAGGTTAGGTTAGGTTAGGTTAGGTTAGGTTAGGTTAGGTTAGGTTAGGTTAGGTTAGGTTAGGTTAGGTTAGGTTAGGTTAGGTTAGGTTAGGTTAGGTTAGGTTAGGTTAGGTTAGGTTAGGTTAGGTTAGGTTAGGTTAGGTTAGGTTAGGTTAGGTTAGGTTAGGTTAGGTTAGGTTAGGTTAGGTTAGGTTAGGTTAGGTTAGGTTAGGTTAGGTTAGGTTAGGTTAGGTTAGGTTAGGTTAGGTTAGGTTAGGTTAGGTTAGGTTAGGTTAGGTTAGGTTAGGTTAGGTTAGGTTAGGTTAGGTTAGGTTAGGTTAGGTTAGGTTAGGTTAGGTTAGGTTAGGTTAGGTTAGGTTAGGTTAGGTTAGGTTAGGTTAGGTTAGGTTAGGTTAGGTTAGGTTAGGTTAGGTTAGGTTAGGTTAGGTTAGGTTAGGTTAGGTTAGGTTAGGTTAGGTTAGGTTAGGTTAGGTTAGGTTAGGTTAGGTTAGGTTAGGTTAGGTTAGGTTAGGTTAGGTTAGGTTAGGTTAGGTTAGGTTAGGTTAGGTTAGGTTAGGTTAGGTTAGGTTAGGTTAGGTTAGGTTAGGTTAGGTTAGGTTAGGTTAGGTTAGGTTAGGTTAGGTTAGGTTAGGTTAGGTTAGGTTAGGTTAGGTTAGGTTAGGTTAGGTTAGGTTAGGTTAGGTTAGGTTAGGTTAGGTTAGGTTAGGTTAGGTTAGGTTAGGTTAGGTTAGGTTAGGTTAGGTTAGGTTAGGTTAGGTTAGGTTAGGTTAGGTTAGGTTAGGTTAGGTTAGGTTAGGTTAGGTTAGGTTAGGTTAGGTTAGGTTAGGTTAGGTTAGGTTAGGTTAGGTTAGGTTAGGTTAGGTTAGGTTAGGTTAGGTTAGGTTAGGTTAGGTTAGGTTAGGTTAGGTTAGGTTAGGTTAGGTTAGGTTAGGTTAGGTTAGGTTAGGTTAGGTTAGGTTAGGTTAGGTTAGGTTAGGTTAGGTTAGGTTAGGTTAGGTTAGGTTAGGTTAGGTTAGGTTAGGTTAGGTTAGGTTAGGTTAGGTTAGGTTAGGTTAGGTTAGGTTAGGTTAGGTTAGGTTAGGTTAGGTTAGGTTAGGTTAGGTTAGGTTAGGTTAGGTTAGGTTAGGTTAGGTTAGGTTAGGTTAGGTTAGGTTAGGTTAGGTTAGGTTAGGTTAGGTTAGGTTAGGTTAGGTTAGGTTAGGTTAGGTTAGGTTAGGTTAGGTTAGGTTAGGTTAGGTTAGGTTAGGTTAGGTTAGGTTAGGTTAGGTTAGGTTAGGTTAGGTTAGGTTAGGTTAGGTTAGGTTAGGTTAGGTTAGGTTAGGTTAGGTTAGGTTAGGTTAGGTTAGGTTAGGTTAGGTTAGGTTAGGTTAGGTTAGGTTAGGTTAGGTTAGGTTAGGTTAGGTTAGGTTAGGTTAGGTTAGGTTAGGTTAGGTTAGGTTAGGTTAGGTTAGGTTAGGTTAGGTTAGGTTAGGTTAGGTTAGGTTAGGTTAGGTTAGGTTAGGTTAGGTTAGGTTAGGTTAGGTTAGGTTAGGTTAGGTTAGGTTAGGTTAGGTTAGGTTAGGTTAGGTTAGGTTAGGTTAGGTTAGGTTAGGTTAGGTTAGGTTAGGTTAGGTTAGGTTAGGTTAGGTTAGGTTAGGTTAGGTTAGGTTAGGTTAGGTTAGGTTAGGTTAGGTTAGGTTAGGTTAGGTTAGGTTAGGTTAGGTTAGGTTAGGTTAGGTTAGGTTAGGTTAGGTTAGGTTAGGTTAGGTTAGGTTAGGTTAGGTTAGGTTAGGTTAGGTTAGGTTAGGTTAGGTTAGGTTAGGTTAGGTTAGGTTAGGTTAGGTTAGGTTAGGTTAGGTTAGGTTAGGTTAGGTTAGGTTAGGTTAGGTTAGGTTAGGTTAGGTTAGGTTAGGTTAGGTTAGGTTAGGTTAGGTTAGGTTAGGTTAGGTTAGGTTAGGTTAGGTTAGGTTAGGTTAGGTTAGGTTAGGTTAGGTTAGGTTAGGTTAGGTTAGGTTAGGTTAGGTTAGGTTAGGTTAGGTTAGGTTAGGTTAGGTTAGGTTAGGTTAGGTTAGGTTAGGTTAGGTTAGGTTAGGTTAGGTTAGGTTAGGTTAGGTTAGGTTAGGTTAGGTTAGGTTAGGTTAGGTTAGGTTAGGTTAGGTTAGGTTAGGTTAGGTTAGGTTAGGTTA
>CAKOAI010000003.1:0-26756 GCA_932294315.1 Epinotia nisella | reverse complement strand
GAAAATCTTTCTACTCTTTCTATTCTTTTCTATTACAATTTTAAGCAACAAAAACTAACAATTGACCTTGGTATGATTTATTCCATTGTATACAAAAGTAACATGTCATTTTAAAATGAGAACCAAACAACGTTTGTATGGAGAGTCGTGCTTAATGGCGACTCTTAACTTAATGCCTTGACTGTTCTTGACAGCCATGAGATACTAAGATTGTTTTCACGTTAACCGATCAGATATCGGTATCGAACGCCGAACACACTGGTAAGAACCGTAATCGTATTTCTCTTTCTTACACATGTGTTCGGCGTTCGATAGATACCCCGACCAGATAATGTGAAAGGTTTTTTTTTTAATCAATCGTGATAGAAATCTACATACTAATGGTGCAAAATGGTGCTCCTATTTACGTTAACGGCAAATCACATCATTAGTCACCGCGCCGACGCCCAACGCCACGCTAGTCGCCATTACAACGAATAGTACTCGAGTTCATTTCAGAAATTTCGTTTGTTTAGTGCAGTGGCAGTGCAGTTCATAAGTTTTATTTTCTAACGGGAGTATAACAGAACTGGACAACCCATCACATACTGAGCTAATTAATATTTATAGTTACCACCTACTTATTATAAAAAATTGTTTAGTTTAGACCTAGCTAAATGCAATGTACTAACTGAGGGAGGGAAGATAAACTATTTCGCTATAATTGGCTACTTTCCTAAAAAAATTGTTTGTCCATCAGTTAGATTATCAAAAACTATTGGACTTGTATTTTTTTGTTTGTCAATTAAACAAAAGCTGATGAAGATATAGCCCGTTAAAGTTCCATGTGAAGTCACATAATGGTACACTTTTTAGCATAATGTGACGTCACGAGAAACTTTAACGGGCTATATCTTCATCAGCTTTTGTTTAATGATAAACAAAAAAATACGTGTCCAATATTTTTTGATAATGTAACTGACGAAATAATTATAATTATATTATTTTTACCCAGGAAAGTACCCAATTAATGAGTGTGAGTGCAGTTAGTGCGCTGTATTTAGCCAGGTCTATTTCGTAAGTTTCCTAAATTCTATTGCATCTAATTAAGACACATACATATTTCACATTCTTGCAAAATCGATGACTTTTTAAATGTTCGTTATAACTATACACATACGAGAATTTCTTGCAACAATAATTACAAGTAAATGACATTGTACACCTTAATCTTGTCCTAGTTTCCTAATTAATGATAACACTTTAGATAGAATGTTACCTCTTAGCTGCTTGGTCGTCTTTGTCACTTTGCTTCCCTCTGTTGGGTTTATTTTAAAAATATATCGTTGTATAAACTCTAGGCAACACTCTCCTTCTGAGGGGTATGCCAAGTTTAACACGTAGTATGTTGCAGTCAGAATCTTCAGGGCATCGCAGGCGCTGGATACTTCACTGATTACGCGGCTTTCAACTACTAAATAGTAGATTTGATCACTATCTGCGAATATAAATACAGATAAATTTAGATATTATGTCTATTGCGTCTGACAATGACAAGTGTAAAAAAATATCTAATGAAATGGGTCTTGATCCAAGTCGTAGGCGTTAGATAAGGGACAATTGTATATATAAAAAAAACTATAATGTGCTCATTCGCCTCATAGGGAGACATCAACCCTAACGAAACTAGAACTCTGATTACGCTTAATGATGACGCCGCGATTCGCAATTAACTAGTTTACTACGAATTGCAGCGTCAACATATATCAGGGGTGACGGGTGAGCTGAGGTTAAAACAAGTTACAGAAGACATGCCTAACAACTTACTAAAAGATGGCGCTGGTTCCCGAAAATGAAGTATAATATTCCCGTAACAATACGGACTAAAAGGTATATTGTTCGGCCACGGACTTTAATTGTTGAGCCATTTAGCGCTCATTTTATACTGGAAACTTTAAAACTTAACTATTATTAATATTAAATAACATAATTAGTCGACACCTAAATGGTGCAATAATTAAAGTCTGTGAGCGTACATAATGCCACGCGGGATGACATAAGCAAAGGGCTATATCACTTGTAAATCGTTTGAGGCACTTAAGCCCTCCACAAACCGGTTGCTGTTGCGGCGCGAACGCGGGTGCGTGGGCCCGCGCAAGTTGCAAAGCATTGAAGCTACACTTCAAACGCACTTCGAACGCGGTTTGAGAGCGGGCCCACGCACGCGCCGCTCTAATACCGCGCGAAGCGGGACGAGTGCACGAAACGCCGCCCGCCTGCGGTGTGAATACACCGCGTCAACCGCGTTGCTGCCACCTCGCGTCGCGTTCGATGCGTGGACTGTGGAGGCCTTCAGATGTTATTAAAAAAAAAGACTAACCTCCAATGGTAACTGCAATTATACTAGGCGATGGTGTCTTCGGTAGATCACAGACCTCGGATCGTGTCACTTCCTGTAAATGAATTAATAGTAAGTATATTGTTTAAAGAGGGGCGTAAGTGGAATATTGCGAACAAGAGTCTATCAGAAGGCGGAGGGCCTTTGAGTACTCGAATTTGCAATATTCTTACGCCCGTGTTATACACAATGTTTTTGAGGAAGATTTGCGAGGAAATAAATAACTACAAAAGACAGAAAAATCTAAGTTTCATACAACTGCACCAATCACTTCACAACCTCACTTCCAGATCAGTGCTAGTGGAGCGCGCAGCTTCAATATTTCAACCAATCACAGAGCAGTATTCTAGCGGCGCGTGGCCAACTAGTTTTTTTTACGTCTTCCTGGGCAGAAAGTAGAAATTACCGCACGTTGGGAACATTCCACTTTCTGGCCAGGGAGAGACGTAAAATTATGTACACACCACGGGCGGTAATAAAAAAAGCATCAGATCGCATATTTATCGCCTTTGCCTTCAGCTCGCGTGTCAAATGCCGGTGATCTGAAACATTCTTTGTTTTACCGCCCTAGGTAAGTAATGTACTATTACGTCATACCTGGCCATAAATTAGCAGTTACAGCACCGCAAAGAATAAGACATACATACATATACAGAGTGTTTTTTTTAAATGGGACAGTATGGGGAAATCCGAATCTAAAGGAGATAGAGGAAAAGTGTCCAAGGAGACATTTGGTGTTTTTTTATGTAAACAAATTTGGCTCATTAAAATTTTTGGTCAAGCGTGAGTTGTTCTTAAAAAATGATAAAGTTGGTCAATTTTTTTTTTGACGCGGGTCGACTCTGTTTCATGTAAGGATTATTTCATTGTATGGAAAGAAAAAAATCTGAACAGCAGAAGTTGGTCAAATTTAATGAAAACTAATCTTCATACAATTGCAGTATTCGCCTTTTAATATTGCTACAAGTGCCTAGGCGTGTAAAAAAATATTTAAAATTATTCCATTTTTAAATTTCGATAATCCATAAGAGCTCCAGATGATTCAAGAGAAGAACATTTTTTTTAATCTTCGTAAACATCATGGCACGCGATAGTCTTGAAATTATAAAAAAAAGAATTCAAATTTGGAACGAGTGGCCCCCACGATCGCCCGACTTAACGCCATTATTTTTTCTTATGGGGTACCTTAAGGGTCGAATTTATGAATCCCGATACAACTCCGTACAAGAATTAAAAGATGCTGTTTACAACACTTTAAACACAATTCACCATAAGTCTCTGTTAAATGCAACTAGAAGTGTCTTGAAGCGTGCTCGTGTACCTGCATAAGACAAGACGGCGGCCACATCGAACATTTACTCAAGTAATAAACCAACTGTATGAAGATAAGTTTTCATTCAATTTGACCAACTTCTGCTGTTCAGATTTTTTTCTTTCCATACAATGAAATAATCCTTACATGAAACAGAGTCGACCCGCGTCAAAAAAAAAATTGACCAACTTTATCATTTTTTAAGAACAACTCACGCTTGACCAAAAATTTTAATGAGCCAAATTTGTTTACATAAAAAAACACCTAATGTCTCCTTGGACACTTTTCCTGTATCTCCTTTAGATTCGGATTTCCCCATACTGTCCCATTTAAAAAAAACACTCTGTATACATTTGGCAGTAACAAACAGACTTGCTTTCCCATTAATTATATTAGTATGTACATACCTGATGATTCTGAAACAGAGCAGTGTCGAATTCTTCCTTGAAATATTTCCCAACTAGCTTCATAAATTTCAGTAGATCGTCATCTTCATCGGCCGCAGCAGTTTTCATTTTGAGAATAATTTTGATTTTGCTAATTGCGATTTTCATTTTCTCCAAACATGTTTTCATGCACTCTGAGGAGTTAATGCAACATAGCTTATCAGAGTGTTGTAACATATATTTGGGTTCCATCAAAATAGGCCATTCTGCAACAACAGCTGATATGGTTGGGCTTGTGTTCAAAAACTGTCTTAAATAGGGGTAAGTGATATCCATGAAAAGCCGTAATCTCTTTCTTTAATGGTTGAATTTGTAGCAAGCCACAATTGTTTTTCACGCAGGCTCTCTGAAGTTTCCTCTTCCGGTATAGTTGGTTCCCATTCTTTACATCCAGCACTAAGGTTATGAATTTTTTTCAATTTTTTCTTGGAGACTGTCCTATCTCCGGCATTATTGTTTGGTCTTTGAATATAATGTATTCTCTCCTCAATCTTTTTAAATACAGTATTGTAGCCGGATCCAATCAGTTCTTTAGTATCTTCGTCTCGGTTATATAAACAAGGGTACCGATCACATAATTCTTGAGCTATCACTCTATAAAGGGATTTAGTAAGGTGTGAATTATCATAGATCAACTCCTGTGCGACAATCCTCACAAGTGCATTGAGATCTGAATTACTTATATTCGAATCGTCATTGAGTTTAGCTAATATCGCATTTGGTATTTTTTCGTATGGAATGATGAATGTGTAGCGGCAAATCGCTACCCGCTCCGCTCCGCTTATGGCGCTTGTACCACGCAGCGGAATCACACCACCGGTCCCGAGACAAAGGCGCGCCTACGTCACAGCGGCCGGTTCCCGCCGGCCGGCCGGCGCGGCGCGCGGACACTCGTCATTCCACCGCCCGCGTATGCGCCCGCGCACCTTGTTTATATAGCTGCCGCTTACGCTAAGCATTTTGTATTCATTTAATTAATCTTTTGCATTATAAGTTTATAGTTTCAAGCTTGCATATTAATTCCTCGCTTCTCCGCTAACGCCCTACTTCGCACATAAAGTTAAATAGTAGTGACGACACAAGTACCTACAAATTGGTGACCCGCGACTGAGAAGAGGACACGACAATTGCTGGCAAGGAAGAACATTCAGCGATGACTAACGGAGCAAATAAGCAGCCGTCAGCAGATGGTGCAGGTAGCGCAAGTGGACAAGCGCCGGTTGGTAACGGAGCCGGTTCAGGTACTGTACAGATGGGTGGTGGTCCAAGTGATGTGTTTCGAGTGGGCGTCCGTGTGCCACCGTTTTGGCCAGACGAACCCGAGGTTTGGTTCTCACAGCTGGAAAGCCAATTTATATTATCCGGCATCACTATGGACGAGACCAAATACCATTTCGTGTGCGGGCAGCTCGATCCAGAGTACGCAGTCAAGGTGAAGGATATCCTGCGAGATCCCCCAGCTACTGGCAAGTACACTAAATTAAAACACGAGCTTATCCAGCGTATTTCTACCTCCCGTGAGAAGAAAACCCTACAGCTACTGCAGCACGAGGAAATAGGTGATAGGAAGCCAACCGAATTCCTTAGACACCTTCAAGACTTAGCTGGGCCGCACATGCCAGAGGAATTCATCCGCACAATCTGGACCAGTAGATTACCACCTAATGTACAGACTGTTGTTGCATTTCAGCCTACTTTGGACCTCGACACCCTGGCAGGGCTGGCAGACAAGGTTATCGACGTAGCGCAGCCATCCTACCACGTCGCCAGCACCTCAGCGGGGATGCCAGCTACCGCTTTGGAAAATCGAGTAGCGGAACTGACGCGGCAAGTAGAGAGCCTGCTAAAGGTACAAGGTCACAGGTCTGGCTCATTCCACCACCGTAAGCGCTCGCGATCCCATTCCCGTCCACGAAGCCGGTCACGCTCCAGACAACACCCTGAAGGTCATCCACATTGCTGGTACCATTTTACGTTCGGCAGCAAGGCGAAAGCATGCAAGCAGCCATGCAGTTACCATTCGGTAAACTCTCAGGGCAGCCACTAATAGCGGCAAGCGACTGCCCTACAGCAACTGGCCGCCTGTTCGTCACTGACCGCACCACGAAGGTACAATACCTTATTGACACGGGTTCAGACCTGTGTGTTTTTCCAAGGTCAGCCGTTCGGGAGCCACGTTCGAAGACGAAGTACCTCTTGTTTGCTGCCAACGGCACAGCTATCGCAACATATGGATCTCTCAACCTTCACATCGATCTTGGTCTTCGCAGAGCATTCGAGTGGCGCTTCACAGTGGCTGATGTTTCAAAGCCCATAATCGGTGTCGACTTTTTAGGTTACTACAATCTTCTTGTCGATTGCCGAAATCAACGCCTGGTCGACGGCATCACTTCTCTCAGCACTCCAGCCATGGTCAGCAGCAACAACGAGGCAATATCATCCGTGCGCACAATGGTAACTGGAGATTCACCATTCCGCAAACTTCTCTGTGAGTACCCAGACATTACCCGTCCAGCTGGTAAGCCGGGCACACCCAGGCACAATACCGAGCACCACATCAGGACTACACCAGGCCCACCGGTCTCCAGCCGTCCTCGTCGCCTAGACCCAGAGCGGCTGATCATTGCCAAGAAGGAATTCGAAGACATGGTCCAATGTGGTACAGCACGGAGATCAGAGAGCGCATGGTCCTCTCCTCTACACTTGGCACGCAAGAAGAACGACGGCTGGCGACCGTGTGGTGACTACAGAGCGCTGAACGCACGAACAGTGCCTGATTGTTACCCAGTGCCACACATACAGGATTTCGCTTACCAGCTGGCAGGTAAGGAAGTCTTCAGTACCATAGACCTGGTCAAGGCATATAACCAGATCCCAATCTTCGTCGATGACATTCCCAAGAGCGCTATTACCACGCCTTTTGGATTATTCGAGTTCCCGTACATGACATTCGGTCTACGCAATGCAGCCCAGACCTTCCAGCGCTTTCTGGACGAGGCACTCAGGGGACTCGAATTTTGCTTTGGGTACATAGATGACATAATCGTCTACTCAGAGTCAGAAGATCAACATCTGCATCATCTCCGCCAGCTGTTCGAGCGTCTGCAGCAGTACGGTATGCTCATCAATACCTCGAAGTGCCTTTTTGGGCAATCTAAGGTTACCTTCTTAGGACACTCGGTATCCGCAGAAGGCATCCGACCTTTGGAGGAGAAGGTGCAGGCTATCCAGGAATTTCCGGTACCCAAGGATACCAAGGAGTTAAGGAGGTTCCTGGGTATGATGAATTTTTACCGCCGTTTCATTCCTGGTGCTGCAGCAATACAAGCACCACTTCACACTCTTCTCGGCGGCGCACAGACTAAACGTTCACAGCCACTCGAACTTAATGCAGAACTGACGGAGATCTTCGAAAGCTGTAAGTACAGACTTGCACAGGCAGCACTCTTAGCTCATCCAGATCCCAAAGCCGAGCTAGCTGTTCAGACAGATGCATCTGATGTTGCAATTGGTGCCGTGCTACAGCAACGCAGAGGTGACACCTGGGAACCCTTAGCATTCTTTTCGCGAAAGCTCAACTCTGCCCAAAGAAAGTACAGCCCGTATGATAGAGAGCTTCTTGCTATATACGAGGCAATCCGGTACTTTAGGTACATGGTCGAAGCGCGTACTTTCTCCATCTATACGGACCACAAACCTCTCACATACGCTTTCAGCACACGCAGAGACAACTGTTCCCCACGTCAATATAGGTACCTGGACTATATAGCACAATTTACCACTGACATCAGGTTTATCTCCGGCAAGGACAATGCTGTGGCTGACACGCTATCCCGCGTCGAGGAACTCACCCTTACGCCCACATTAGATTACCAGTCTTTGGCTCGCGACCAGGAGGCAGACGCTGAGTTGCAGAACCTGCTCAGTAACGGTTCTTCGCTGGACCTGCAGAAGGTAACAACTCCACATGCAGGTGTGGCCATCTACTGCGACGTATCTACTCCAGAGCCTAGACCTTACATAACTCCATCTCACCGGCGTCAGGTATTCAATGTGCTCCACAACCTCAGCCACCCTGGCGTTAAGACTACAGTACGGCTGATCACGCAAAGATACGTATGGCCTGGCGTGAGGCAAGACTGTCGACAATGGGCAAAGGAGTGTATACACTGCCAACGTTGCAAAGTAACGAAGCATACTTCCGCACCTATAGGGCAATTCAAGCCCCCAGGAGCCCGTTTTCGACATGTCCACATTGACATTGTCGGTCCCTTACCCATCTCCAATGGTTTCAGGTACTGCCTCACAGCAATCGACCGTTTTACGCGATGGCCTGAGGCGTACCCACTGATGGACATCACGGCAGAGACCTGCGCGGCCGCATTCCTGGCTGGCTGGGTCGCTCGCTTCGGGTGTCCAGAACGCATCACGACAGACCGCGGCCGGCAGTTCGAGTCGCACCTGTTCCAGTCCTTGGCAGCACTGATGGGTACCGAGCACCACAAGACGACCGCATACCATCCAGCAGCTAATGGTCTCGTAGAACGGCTACATCGACAGCTCAAAGCCGCCATCACTTGCCATGCGTCACCATCATGGACAGAGGTCTTACCTTTGGTACTGCTCGGAGTCAGAAGCGCCTGGAAGGAGGACATTCAAGCATCCGCCGCTGAACTGGTGTACGGCGAACCACTTCGTTTACCTGGGCAGTTCCTGTCAGCAACACCAGATCAAGTAGTCGACTATGAAGACTACGCCAGCCGACTACGTGCGCATATAAGCAAGCTGGTGCCACAACCAACTTCTCGCCATGGTACTCGACCATTCTACGTACCGAAAGACCTCAACACAGCAACGCATATCTTCCTACGGCAAGGTCCAGCACGAAGACCACTCCAGGCAGCATACCTTGGCCCTTACAAGGTCATCAGAAGAGGATCGAAAACTTTCGACATATGCGTCCAGGGTAAGGAAGTTACCGTCACCATAGACCGCCTCAAACCGGCTTATATGGCGAAAGAGGAACAACCAGCACTCTCTCTTACTCCACCAGATACCACAACAAGAAGACAGGAGACCGAGAAGAGAACGAGAAGTGGGCGAACTGTGAGATTCCCAGATTACTATCGCCCGTAGTCACGGTCTCGGTAGGGGAGTACTTGTAGCGGCAAATCGCTACCCGCTCCGCTCCGCTTATGGCGCTTGTACCACGCAGCGGAATCACACCACCGGTCCCGAGACAAAGGCGCGCCTACGTCACAGCGGCCGGTTCCCGCCGGCCGGCCGGCGCGGCGCGCGGACACTCGTCATTCCACCGCCCGCGTATGCGCCCGCGCACCTTGTTTATATAGCTGCCGCTTACGCTAAGCATTTTGTATTCATTTAATTAATCTTTTGCATTATAAGTTTATAGTTTCAAGCTTGCATATTAATTCCTCGCTTCTCCGCTAACGCCCTACTTCGCACATAAAGTTAAATAGTAGTGACGACACAAGTACCTACAAATGCAGCAGTCACACGAGAGCTGCTGTTACTACGAATAGTAGAAGTAGATGCAGATGGTGATTATGGTATGCAGCTTTGAACAGTGGATGTACTAGTGCTATCTGTAGAATGCCTTTTTACTGCTTTCTTATGCTCAAATTCATCCCCAATAAGGAACGGGCTTTCTTTATACACAATTATCGCTTCGTCATCGTCTACCTCTGTTCCGTCATTTAAGAACACCTTACTACCCTTAAGACCTTTTTCATTAGCTGCAAAAAAACATATGATATTTATATATTATCACGTAATAATTTACTTTTAATCCCAGGACAGGGATATGTGGAAGAAAAAGAGGGAAGCCTTTGCCCAGCAGTGGGACACTTAAGGCTTTTAATAATAATAAATAATTTACTTTAAGAACAACTTCAATTTAGTACTCCGCGAAGTCACATACGAGCGTTTTTCAAAAAAGTGTACATGAACTTTTTTTATGAATTCGATTTTTTTGGGTTTTTCTTGCTCAAAATCATTGATACTATCTATCCTCATACAAGAAATAAAGTGTCCCAAATAATCCATTCCAGATCGTCACATTTTTGTATGCAGTCTTTTTTTATTTATATGGTCGTGACGCACTGAAAGAAAAAACTTACATAGTAAAATCTGGGACACTTTTCTTCTTGTATGAGGATCTATAGTATCAACCATTCTGAATAAAAAAACCCAAAAAAAATCTTAAAAAAAAGTGCATGTTCACTTTTTTTGAAAACTTTTTTAATATAGATGGGTAATTAATTGGTAATAAGGTATAACAGGTCACTGTTTACAATGTTTGTGTTTGAAAAACGCTCATACATAACACATAACATTTCCACTTTAAGTACCACATAAACCTGCTTTCCGAGAGCAGTTATTTAGTAACGAAAAAAACCCAATTGCTGTATGTGCCCGTATAAAATTTTAAGAGTTCCCTCGATTTCTCCAGGATCCCATCATCAGGTCCTGACCTGATGACCATGGAACCACTTGGAAAGGATACCCTTTCAAAAAAAATTGGCTCAGGCATCTTCGAGTAATCGGGAGGGAGCATACATAAAAAATAAAAGATTCTGACTAATTGAGAACCTCCTACCGTTTTGGAGTCAATTAAAAAGTATTATCTTCCATCAGAGACTACTTAATTATATAGACTTGCAAAGTCTATACATTGTCGCGTTCATTTGAAAAATAACACCTCTTAATAGTGTAGAGCTAGGCTCATTATTTTGAAGGAAGCGACAATGTATATACATTAGCAGTCTATATAATTTACTAGTCTCTGTCTCCTATAATTATAGGAGATAGAGACTAGTAAATAATGGATTTAATCCTTTTAAATTTAAAAGGATTAAATCCATTATTCCAATATCCTACTAGTATTATAAATGTGAAAGTTTGTGTGTTTGTTACTCAATCATACTGGAACGACGAGACAGATTTAGATGAAATTTGGAATGGAGATAGTTTATACCCCGAATTAACACAGGCTACACAGAGCACACAACAGCGCAGGGCACAGCTAATATTTTTATATAAACATTATATAGGTACTACTGCTAAAAAGATGCTACTGCTAAATATAATGATGGTCATGCATTATATGCGGTATAAAATAAACATTACTAGCTTCTATTTAGTTTTTACTCTATGCTACTATGCTTTTAGATGCAATGCTCATTGAGCTCAGACTAATACAGTCAAACCTGGGTAAGCGAGAATTCAAGAAACCCTAACGTTTCTTATTTATGCTAATCCAGGTTCGACTATATATACAAATCTGGGTAAATATGTAATTAATTTCATCAACTGCTACGCAATTTACAATACAATACAATACAAATACTCTTTATTGCACACCTCACACAAAAAAAGCAGTTACCTTTAAGAACTATTGTTTTTTTTTTCGTTCTGGTCCATGGACCAGACTTTCAACACAGGCATGGTGCCTGATGGCAATGCAATGGCACTATGTAGGACCTGACAAGCAAAAAATATGAATTGTAATAAATATTACCAAAACCCTTTTGTGAGAAGAAAGTCTTACTATAGGTACACTCAGCGTCAAATACTTTGTAGCAACCAAAGTAGTCAAATAGTTACAACCATATATTAAGTATGGTGTACCACTATTTGGCCACTTTGACTGCTACAGTGTATTTGACGCTGAGTGTACTAAGTACTTACTGCTAAACAAGCAAGCTGAGAGTGAGAGAAGAGTATCCGGGAAACTTCAGATGGAGTCAATCCTGAGAATGAGGTGCTCTCTACCTGGGGGAATCACGTAACGTTCCGAACGCGCGTCTGACAGTTAAATCTCAAACTAACTGTCATTTTTCCATATAAAATTGACGTTTAAATCTTACAGACGTTCGTAAGAAAAGTTACGTGATCGACCCACTGGTCACGTACTCATATCTTTGGATCATTTCTTTTAAAAAATCACACTATGGTCACTATTGTTCACACATAATGGGATATTGACAAAAGCCACATTGCCAATAACCATTCCAATTACTGATTACACCTATTTTCAATGATTGTAAATAAGCATCTTTTACTTGAACAACTTTTCGTTAAAATACAAAATGCGGAGTCCGACTGCGCGCTCCCATCGACTGACCTTTGAACTTCAATATCTCGGTAAATATCGATCTGAGAGAAAAAGTCTATTTGTTATTTTATGCTTATTTTAGCATGTTCTATAGGATACATTAATAAAAATGAGGTGTTATATTGACGTCAATTTCACGATACCGAAATTTGCCAAGTCTCAGAACCGTTTAAAATGACTCATTTGAACCTCAATATCTCGGTAAATATCGATCTGAGAGAAAAAGTTTATGAAATAAAACATGCTTATTTTAGTTTAATCTACATGATTCAATTTACTTTAAGCCTAAAAACGGGAAAAATTGAAAAAAACTAATATTTTTCTAAGTCCCAGAAACCGCGAACGCCGCCTTGGCCCGCGTGGTCTGATATGTCGTTACTTACACGCGTGGTATGTAATGATAAATATTAGTGTAACGGATAGCAGAGAATGCCACACTACAAATGTAACAATGTTACAGGAACCATGATAATCCGTTAAAGATTGCTCTGCTAACATGCAACATAACCTTCAAATATGCATCATGAATGCGTGTGCTAATGGCGGGTGAACAAAATCGGCCTTTAAATAGACCTGGCTAAATGCAGTGCACTAACTGCACTTACACTCATTAATTATAGGGTAATAGTTTATGTTCCCTCCCCCAGTTAGTACACTGCATTTAGCCAGGTTTAAACTAAAGTAAGCATACAACATCGTTTTCTTAAAAATAAGTTGGTGGTAACTATTGAAAAACAAATATTAATTACCTCAGTATGTGATGGGGTTGTCCAGTTCTGTTGTACTCTCGTTAGAAAATAAAAGTCATCAACTGCACTGCACTAAACAACCGAAACTTCTGGAAATGAACTTGTAATGGCGGGCGACTGCCCGACTGGCGTGGCGTCGGCGTCGGCCGGCGCGGTGACTAGTGATGTGCGTGTTGACGTAAATAGAAGTGTACAGTAGACTCATGTTCAAATATATAACGTAGTGTTGCTAAATGGATAGTAAACCATCAACTTATTGTAATAAAGCATAAATGACAGAATATAATTAAAATCATTAAAAGACATGGAACTTGAAAGTTTAGAAAAAACATGTTTTTTTTTATTAAGAGTAAATTTAATGCTACTAATTAATAGAATCCTTACGCACTTTAATCCGCACGCTAAGGATCTAAAAACAGTATTTCGTGACTAAAACAGCAATTTATTTGATTTTCCATACAACGATTAGTAGGTACAAATAGCGAACTGTGACGTCATACTTTTGTGACAGTATTTTGTATGGAATGTTTCATGTGCCGCCAGTTAGGTCCGTATTTGACTCAAGTTTTTGGGTATTTATGTTCTTAAATTGTAGTTGTTCCAACACAAACATTTGTTCCTCTCCAAAAACTGTTTCAAATGGCATCGTAAAAAGGTTTTAACTTTTCTTAAAAAAAAGGAGGAGGTTCTTTAGTTTTCGATATTTCCTATTTTAACTCATGTTCCTTCGGAAATCGCAAGAGAGGTGAAGTGGAACGAAGACCACAGACGACTTATGGAACTCTTCAATGATGCAGTACTTCGAAGATTCTGATATGATTTCGTTGAAATAGCAACTAATGAAGCGCCAAACTCGAACTACGCTGCTTTTGCTTTTATTTATAAATAAGAGCGTGTATTTGGGTTGCCACATTTTGTCAGAATAGTCTAGTACTTATTTTCTGGTGACAAGCCGATAATTTCTTTGTTTTTAACATAAAATAACCGTGACTGGTTATAACCAGTTTTCGGTTATTTTTTCACCATAGCCAAAATCATAACCGGTTATTAAATATGGCCGGTAATTGCATTTTCTAAATACAAGTATTATAACCCTATGAGAGGGCCTACCGTGAAACGATAACGAACTTCGTTCGTGTATCTCCTTCTCTGTCGCACTTGCTAGTTTGAGCGACAGAGAGGGAGATAAACGAACGAAGTTCGTTTTCGTTTCTCGGTAGCCCCTCTGGTAAGCATTATCTGTTGGCAAAACAACGTTCAACTAAAAAGTAACATGAAATGTAATAAAATATCTTTAAAAAAGCATACGTTGTAAACCATTATCAATCTCACCTTAACTCAACCAAATAAACGTAATTTACTTCGATGCGAATTATCGTAATCTAGAGCGTGATTTCTCGGCGGCACATCACTGGGCGGCACTCGTTTGTGAACACGTTACGACCTGTTACTGTACCGGCAGAATGCGGTGTGGGCCGTGAGGATAAATAGATACTCTCGTGCGCCCACATTAGGCTCATTTTAGCGTTGTGTTATTTTTGTAGGTGTTTGAAGACTTTTTATTAAGACCGTTCGTAAATAACTAATTACCTAAGATAATATCGACGCCATAGCCATAGTTCACATTCGTACTAATAACGGCGAAAAATGTAGTAACTATAAGTAATAATAATTGTATAATAAGACGCATTATTTCTGCCTTAGAACACAGATTGAGCTGAGCTATAATTATGGAGCTAAGGTCATTGTTGCATACCTACTTATTTATTCTAATTTTAAGGCAACATCGTCATTAATATGTCACAGAGAAGGGTATTAAAATATTTTATAAATATAATTAGAATACATTGACCGTGGGGTCTTTTAGTGATATTTTTTTACTTTTAGATACATTTATGAGTTTTTGAACGTATCTATTAAGATACGTTCAAAAACTCATGAATGTATCTAAAAGTAAAAAAACAGACAGGCGAACCGGAAAACGGAAACGAACTTCGTTTGTATTTGCCCTTCTCTGTCGTACTTGCTAATTCTAGCGACAAAGAGAGAGAGAGTAGTAAAGTAGGTATTTAAAATTACAACATGTTGATACCCGTAAAATTTTCCCTCTCATATAGCATATAGGCTGATGATGATGATGATACCCGTAAAAACTAAAAAAAACAGCCGTAAGATTGGTAAATACCAACTTGAAGCTGTAAATACACATTAAAAGAACATAATAAGTACCATTAATTATGTTAAAATTCGGAAAATTTCGCATTTTTACCATTGTAACTCGTAATATCACAATGTATAATGTGAACTTATAAATATTGAAAGTGGAATTCCATTTGAAGTATTCATAATTACTATGATTAGCTGCATTTTATTGGTAAACAAAATGAAGAAAAAAATGCTCTTACTTAAGGTGACATTCATTAATTACGTAAGGACAATTGTTGACCCTCCTATCCTCTGCAGCGTGAAAAACCCTGCTGCGTAGTAATTAATGTTTAGGCCATCTGTATATTTTGTAGGGTACTAACCACATTAGCTTGTCTGCAGTTTGTACGCGACATGAATAACTATTTGCCTTTGAGGTGACAGGTTGATCTCATAGGTGGCGCTGTCGCACATTTGTTTTTCCTTTCCTGACCTCTGTGAGCTTTTTGTACTGTCTGGTTTCTTGGTATTACTCCTATGATTTACTTTAAAAAATATTTAAAATTTGAAAAGACGATTTTCTAGAATCCCTTCTTAGACTGTTAGAATTGCAAAACAATGATAGAGAAGTCATTCTTCCTAAAAAACTGGTCAAGGAAACATCAATTTACCTGAATAAGTCTCATATCTGGAGTAGCGTTTGACATTTTCTGGTGTGTAATTAAAGTGTTTACCTTGTTTTAAACTTACAACTGGATCTTTGTTCCGGATTTCCTGGTCAGTGCGTTGTTGGTGTTATTATATCATTTTTAGCAGTGATAAACAAAATTAAACGTGTCGTGTGTGAATTTGATTTATTTTTTATTTATCACCACACCTAGTGATGGGTCGTTACCAGTAACTTACTCAAAGTGGGAATATTCCCGGTAATGTTACCAGTAACATTACCCCCGATCGGTAATATAGAGAAACATTGAAAAAAATGTTAGAATTGTATACGTTTTTTTCGTCTTAAATACTTAAATACATAATAATGCTACTATTTACAGTCATAAAACATTAAAGGAATCTCTGAGAGAGTAAATTCCCAATGTTACCGGTAATATTCCCAATATTACCCGGTATTTTCCCAAAGTTACTGGGAACATTACTAGAAGTAATAATTTAAAAAATGCTTCATCATCATCATCATCATCATCATATCAGCCGAAAGACGTCCACTGCTGGACATAGGCCTCCCCCAAAGAGTGCCACAATGACCGGTCCTGCGCCACCCGCATCCAGCGGATTCCAGCGACCTTTACCAGGTTTACTAGTCCACCTTGTGGGGGGCCTACCCACGCTGCGCCTTCCGGTACGTGGTCACCACTCAAGAACCTTTCCGCCCCAACGGCCATCGGTTCTACGTGCAATGTGCCCCGCCCACTGCCACTTAAGTTTAGCGATTCGGAGGGCTATATCGGTTACCTTGGTTCTGCTGCGGATAGCCTCATTTCTGATGCGATCACGCAGAGATACTCCCAGCATAGCCCTCTCCATTGCCCTTTGGGTGACTTTGAGTCTTCTTATGAGGCCCATAGTAAGCGACCACGTTTCCGTGCCATACGTCATCACTGAAAAAATGCTTAACTGTGTAAAA
Organism: Epinotia nisella; assembly: GCA_932294315.1. Classification (NCBI taxonomy): domain Eukaryota; kingdom Metazoa; phylum Arthropoda; class Insecta; order Lepidoptera; family Tortricidae; genus Epinotia; species Epinotia nisella. The sequence continues at coordinate 9,951 of CAKOAI010000003.1, read as the reverse complement.
TATAACAATCAACATTTTGTATACCTAATAAAAGCTATATTTCTTTCTTTTGCCTGGCTCCTTCCCATTTACTTGGGGTCGGCCCTTCTAAATCTTCTAATCATGCGTCGCCAGGCCAGTCGGTCCTGGGTCGTCTCTGGTCTTAAATTTCCAGCTTCCATGTCTTTTCTCACTACTGCCATACAGGTTAACGGGGTCTACCTCGCCCTTGGGGTGCAACAGCCACGTCTAGGACTTTTCTGGTCATATGTTCTGGTGGACGTCGCATCACATGACCGTACCACCTCAATCGGCTTTCTGCGAGTTTGTCTTGGATAGGCTTTACTTTGAAACTGCCTCTTATATGGTTGCTCCTCACATGATCAAGCCTCGTAACGCCACCGGCCCATCAAATTCATTTCAGCGCAGTGTACGTTGTTTTCTTGCTGCTTTTTAAGTGGCCAGAATTCAGCTCCATGCGTCATTGCTGGGCGTACCGCTGTTATGTATACTTTTCCTTTGATGCGTACTGGCATTTTACTGTCACAGAGCACACCCGTGAATTCTCTCCATTTCGTGTTTATATGATGGGTAACATCCATGTCTATTGATCCATCGTTACAGATGATAGAACCAAGATATTTGAAATGGATTATCTTTTTAAACTGATGGTTTTGTAAGAGAATGCTGGCGTTGTCGTTGGTGTTGGTGATACTAAAATTGCAATGCATATACTCTGTCTTCTCTCTGCGAACCCGTAATCCGGCTCTTTCTAGTGCTTCTCTCCACTGCTCTACTAGGCGCTGTAAGGTGCTGGGGTCTTCACTAGTGAGCACTATGTCATCAGCATAGAACATGTCCCATGGTGAAGGTCGTTGTATCTGTACCGTTAGATGGTTTATTACGAGATTGAACAGGAGAGGACTGAGTGCTGAACCCTGGTGAACACCGACTTTCACTTCGAACTCTTCGCTTATACCAGTTGGGCTTCGCACTTTCGTTGTGACGTCGCGGTACATGTCTTTGACGAGGTGTATATAGTGCTCTGGTACTCCTTGTGCTCAGAGAGCTTGCCAGATTAGTTCCCTAGGCACACGGTCAAAAGCCTTTTCCAAGTCGATAAATATCATGTGTAAGTCGTTTCTGTTGGCTCTGAATTTTTCCATCAGAATTCTAATCGAGTGTATAGCGTCAGTTGTTGATTTTCCTGCGACGAAACCGCATTGGTTCTCGGGAACGTTTGTGAGTTTGAGTAATTTCTTATTTAAAATCCTTTCCCACATTTTGAAGGTGTGTGAAATAAGCTTTATGGCTCTATAGTTGCCACAAAGTCTAATGTCGCCCTTATTTTTGTAGAATGGTACTAGGTAGCTTCTTCTCCATTGGTGGGGTATACCCTCGCACAAAATTCTGTTGAACAGCTTAATTAGAAACTTGACCCCATCGTCTCCATTCTCTTCCAAAACTCGGCAGGAATCTCGTCTGGTCCAGAGGCCTTGATGTTTGACATCGTCCGAATCGATGAGAATACCTCTTCAGGTGTTATGCATGCTATTGCACCCTCGATAGCTGGGATTTCGTGGAGATTCTCACTTGGAAAACTTTCATTGAGTAATAAACGCTACCTATCCTACTAATATTATAAATTCGAAAGTTTAGATGTTTAGATGTTTGGATGTTTAGAGGTTTGGATCTTAATAAGAATAAAATGATCCCTAAGAATAAAATGAAACCTATAACAGAAACCGAATGCAGTGATTAAGTTTAAGTAGTCTTATGTTTTCTAGCAAAATCATTGACATAGAATTTACGAAAAGAGAGTCAGTTTTATGATACGATCCATATTGAGATAAAAATGTATTTACAAATACAAATATTTATACGTAACAATTGTTATAAGTCATACAGAAATTAGGTATACCTAACTAACATTACCTGCTCGTCTTTATCCATCAATGCCGGTCTTATATCTCTTGTATCTTGCGATGTAGACGCACGGTCGCTGTCACTTATTATTTGAGTGTCACATATGCTTCTTTGTCATATTTTCTTAAACTCTACATCTTGGGGGCTCTGTTTACATTTCAGAATATGACATGGAAATTTTGTTGCATTTCGAAAGTTGTACACAAGACTGCAGAATTTGCAAGTGAAACTCATTTTATGGTTTATACTATTTTGGGTAAAATTACTTGACTTTTGTGCTTCATTATAACATATTCAGTCTTGCATGTACTCCACTAGTTATCACAAATAATACGTTCACTCTAACCCATGTTTTGGATAAGACTAATCCCCTGAGTAGGGTTCCAGGTAGTAATACCGTAAATCATCTTAAAAATATGTCCCAGAGCTCCCATGTCAGCGAATTAAGAACTATGGGACATATTTTTGAATAATTTGTCTACGCCCATATTTTTACACTTGACTGTACCTACATAACTTGTTGTACTAAGAAAATAACTTTTAGACCTTATTCTATGTCATATAAATCATCACTATCATCAGTTTCGTATCTTACCATGTTTTGGGAATGTTACCGGTAACATTGGTAACTTACTGGTAACATTCCCAAATGGAAACTTACTGGTAGCGGGAATGTTACCGCTGCCCATCACTAACCACACCTCATATGTATGTACGGACCCTTACGTAAGCTCAATAAGGCTTCTGTTATGGGTACTAGATGACGATAAATTGAATAGATATAACTACTGAAAATATTCATGCTCATCATACAAATATTTGCCGTTACCGGGATTCAAACCCAGGACCTACAGTTTCGTAGGCAGCGTCACTATCCACTAGGCTAACCAGTCGTTCGGTAGCACGGACTAATCAGTTGCGCGTCCACGTAAGTTGGGGTCTTACGTAGTTAATGAATAGCCCCTCAGTAGGTACCTACATAAAGAGTTGGTCATAAGAAACTGCTCATAAGTCATAATCATAAATCATCATAGTTATATACATAAGTATCTAAGAAATGTGTGGAATAGTAAAATTTCACAAAACTTCATTTTTTCCTAGAACTATGTGAATTTGTACTCAATGTACATAGGTTGATTTATACCTTAACTATGTGAAATTCCAATTTATTGGTAAAAACTACAAAAAACCTTATGCGACATTACATACAAAGACTTTAAATACACATTTAATAGTTACATTACCTTTCATTATGTAAAAAATAGTGACAAGTTTCGGACTTTTACTGTTCCAAAATTGTATAATATCCACTAATGTGTAATTTCACAACTTTTTATGTAAATATAAAAACAATATAAAATGTAATATTCGATCAGCTTTGTAAAAATACAGAATGCAATGTATTTTACTGCAATTTACATATATTTTATGGAGGAAATACAGACAACATGGTAATAAATACATCTAACTTGTAAGAAAACAGTAAAATTACAAAAACCTCTTTAAAGTCTCAGGTATCAGGGTAATTATCTGAAGAATCTGTAATTTTCCGTTCTTTTCTGTAAATTGATAATAATAAACAATGTAAATACTCGTAACAAAATGTAAAGTTACAGATTGAATGAAAATGTTTGTCATATTCTGTAATGTTTCTATCAAAAAATGTAAATTTATCAACTTGTATGGTTTTTTTACAGATTTTATGTGTAAAATATATTCTAAAAGAGATAACTTCTGTAAAAATACCGATAAATATGTAGAAATGGTGCTAATTATGGAAGTCTTTATGTAGGAAATACAGACAACATGGTAATAAATACATCTAACTTGTAAGAAAACAGTAAAATTACATAAACTTCTTTAAATTCTCAGGTATCTAAGGTAATCACCTTATGATACTGTAATTTTCCTTTCTTTTCTGTAAATTGAGAATAATTAAAAATGTAAATAATCTTAAAAAAAGGTATAGTTACAGATTGAATGAAAATTTATGTCATGTTCTGTCATTTTTCTATCAAAAAATGTAAAATTCTCATTTTGTATGTTTTTTTACAGATTTTATGTAATCAATACCGAATGGCAATGTCAAAGCACATATTATGTGTAAAATTTATTCTAAAAGACATAACTTCTGTAAAAATATCGATAAATATGTAGAAACGGTGCTAATTATGGAAGTTTTTTATGTAGGAAATACAGACAACGTGGTAATAAATACATCTTACTTGTAAGAAAACAGTAAAATTACATAAACTTCTTTTAATTCACAGGTATCTAGGGCAATTATCTGAAAAATCTGTATTTTTCCTTTCTTTTCTGTAAATTGAGAATAATTAACAATGTAAATACTCGTAAAAAAATGTATACTTACAGATTGAATGAAAATTTATGTCATGTTCTGTAATTTTTCTATAAAAAAATGTAAAATTCTCATTTTGTATGTTTTTTTTACGGATTTTATGTAATCAATACCGAATGGCAATGTAAAAACACATATTATGTGTAAAATTTATGCTAAAAGACATAACTTCTGTAAAAATATCGATAATTATGTAGAAACGGCGCAAATTATGGAATACTACCGGTTTTTCTGTAGTTTCTCCCGATTATTTGGGCAATTTCACACAAAAATGTATTTTTTTTGCATGTAAAATCACATTTTTTCTAACAGTGCAGTTACCACCAAAGTGGTTACCACTGGTAACAGATGCCAATTTTGCTAGGCGATTCCCAGTTGCTAATACTACTAGTGTTGGTGTTACCTTTAGGGATAACTGCTGGAAACAATTAACAGATATGTACAAGTTTTAGTATTGTCCAACGGAAACAGAGCGCGTCTTCGTGGATTGAACTACTTACCTAATTAGCGGTTGATCTGGTCTGTCTTAATCTCCTATGTTAAGTTAAACTGTGTTGGGCTCTTCCTCATCCTTCCCTCTACCACGATTGAGTAAATAACTTACTAAATAGATGGTCAATATCACTCGTTTTTCAATTTTCTATCGCTATTTAAAAAAAATAGCATTTCATGATTTTGACAGTTTTCGAGTGAAAGTGCCGAGCGCTCGAAATTCAAAAATCGGTCCGCTGTTGGTAAAACCTTTAAATAAATAAATAAATGTGCAATTGACAAACTTCTTCTGCATTCACTATGTAATTGATAAGGGAAGACGTAAACAACTTTTCATCATAAGTATAATAACAACCTTATCTTCGTCGCATTTATCGACCACGACGTACCCAACAACATTTATTACAATAACATGATTTATCCACGTGATACGGGCTTCTCAGAATTTGTTTTTACTATCCACACTAGATATAATAAATATCCTTATTATAAAGGCGAAAGTAACTATGTATGTCTGTCACCTTTTTACGCTTAAACCGCTGAACCAATTGAGATGAAATTTGGTATGGAGATTGGATCCCCGAGAAGGACATAGGTAGGTACTTTTTATCCTTGGGGCGGAAGTACGATGTACGATATAAACAAGTTCCACACGGATGAAGTCGCGAACAAAAGCTAGTTTTGTAATATAATGTTTTGTTTAAATTTTATCGCCATAATACTTGTTATCTAACCTATTAATTAGTTTAGGGCTTTAAGGCTTTATACGATGTAGGTACCTACTTATGTAATCGTTATAAAATGGACTTCTGCATTCAGTGTGGGACAGACACGCGGTATTGTTTACTTTACCGAAAGCTACTGATGCCACCCAGATTCACTATAAATATATATTCGCCCGGTATACTGTCAATATTTGCGCACAATAAAAATAAAACACTCAAGCCTGTACCTACATACTTAAACACTCCTAAGCAAAGTCAAAGTGTACGGCTTGAGTGCACCGCTCCGCTACGAGCCGGGTCCATATAAGGGTCGTTCTTCTTTTTTACCGACAATGATCCGAGGTTTTTCTGTTTTTTTGGTTTTTGAACTATCGAAAATTGTGGTTTTCAAGTGCGATTTAAAAAAAATTGCATAGGTTTCTTCATTAGAACTAATTAAAGTTTCCTTTCTGGCCAATATAAATATTTATTTACGGTTGGTTTCTAAAAAAAAACATGTGACAAAGTGGACTCTTTCAGTGGGGACAACATTTTGGTTTACCACTCTGTCACGGCATTCTACGAAAAAAAAAAAATTAAAAAAATGCTAGTTAGAGAAAGTGAAATATTAAACATCACTAATGAATAAAATAATATGGACGTTCATTCGAACATTGTAAAACCGTAAACATCATTAGGTACTCAAATGAGATGCCGTAATAAGACGAGGGACAGGCTATTGTCGGTCGAAAAGAAGAACGACCCATAAAACAAATGCAATTTGAAGGCCGTACACTTATGTTTGTGTTTGAGCAATTTTCGGCCTGTCCTAACACGGGCTTGGTTGATAGACTTCGACAAAATTGAGCCCTTTGTAGAAAATCCCACTGTAGAGTACGCCCGCTGCAGTTTGACGTTAGCCGAGCATACGGTTGAAGATCCATGGTTTTGAAACCTAAAATAACTTGTTCACAATTCACTCACTCCCTTCACTCATTTATGATCATCGTATATTTAACACATTCACTGTCAACGATTTCATACCGCTACGCTCGTAGCCATGGGAAGAAAGTAAAGGAAATCGCCTAAGAGCAGCGCGCCCACCTAGCGGGTTCCTGGCACTGAAATTGTAATGAGCCTAGCTCTTGTCAGTGGAGTAATCGCAATTCTGTTCGCTTCCCTGCCACTATCTATTACTCTATATTGCGGAATATTAATGTGGTTGTTGCTATGACGCCGGGTTTTATCCAGGTTTTAGGGTGACAATTCAACAGAGACCAGAGCTAAACGAGGTTGCGAAGCGGTGAGCGAGGAAAGAAATTACCAATAGGAAGAATATCTGTAGATTAGTCATCCGTCACTCTCACCATAATTACTAATAGGTCTAAATCGTTTAATTCACGTGAAGGCGCATCACTAGTCATAGCTTGGTACAGTCGAGGTCAAAGATATGTGTACCTACCTACACATTTTTTTGCATTATCAGAAAATAATAAGGTGCAAAAGTATATAGGTGCATATCTGTGACGTCGACCGTACTTATTTGTGTGGAGCCCAGCTTCGTGGACTGGACAATCAAATACCAGGCCCCTATTTCACCAACTTGACAATTGTCACCTGACAACGACAATTTTCCGTACATTGCTGGTTCCACAGGTAACCTAGCGACCACCTTAACTTCTAGAACAAGCAATGTATGGCGACTTGTCACTGTCAGTTGACAATTGTCAAGTTGGTGAAATAGGGGCCAGAATGTTTTAACCACGGCGATAAACGACAAAACTTCCTTCATTCGCGTAGCACTATTCACACGGTACGGTACCAACGCCCCAAGCCTTCCGTCCTTCTAGCACTGACGGACGAAAGAGACGAATGCTTACGTCGACTATTCCTGAAGTCCTACGACCGTCATTTACGTTAGTTTGAACCAAACTGTGCCCACGAAACGTTATGATGGCTTATATGCGAGTAACCTTTACTTGGCCCTGCAAACGATACACTTTTGTATCGACGCTCACCTTTAGCCTGGGGTATTGTTCCTTGATAATACGCAAATGTGGGCTTTTGACACTATTTATAGTAAGTACCCTGATGACCTGGAGGTGGCTGGGGCGGTTGGGTAGCTAATGAAACTGAAAGCCACAGGTTATCGCTCGCTCGTGGTTTCTCCGAGATTATATAAGGGCGGATTGCATCAAATAGTAACACTCTGCAGATAGGCTACCGCGAAAAGAAAACAAAGTTCGTTCGTGTATCTCCCAGTCTGTCGTACTTGCCTATTCGATTCGAGTGACACAGAAGGAGTTTTCGTTTCGCGATTGCAACTGGCCGGTAAACGTGAAATATGGCGCCGACAGCTCTCGTCCCATACAAAACTGAAAGTACAATCAGATTATAACCTACTCACCTTAAGATAGGTACCGACGTTTGAAACAACCGAAGCCTACTTCTTGAATTTTAGGCCTATGAAACGAGCACATTTGACAAATTGGTGAAGAAAGGGTTCAGTATAAACGGGTCCGTCCACATAAAAAAGGCGAAATTCGAGGTCCGTTCTCGATGATTTTCTTATCTATCCTTCAACCTAAAAAAAACTAGTTTTCAAATGCAGGACTGTGACAAAAATCCTGTTTTGTCTGTGTTTCTATTTTTTTTTAATTGGAATTTTGAAGTTAGTAGTAGGTAGGTATCTAATATTAAGTAGTTTGATTTTGCGTTTTATAATATTATATCTACGGCTTGTCTGATGGTAAGTGGTAAACATACGGCCTAGGCGCTTGCGACTCCATTGGAAACACCATGTGCTTCGCTTGCCCTTTATTGATTAAGGATCAGTTATGTCAACAGCAGTGGTATAGGCATACCTATAAGCCGAATCCACCGGATTGCCTAAAATTTATATTTAGCAAGCCTTTAGTTATATACTCTAAACTCTTTCATAACTTTTTTGTTGCAGGTTGCCCGTCGAAAATTTTCACACGCCGCCACCTGCTCGACAGCTAGACAAATCCAAGTCCTTCATTCTAAACACAGCGTAATCCTTGGCAGCTTTAGCAACCTATACCTACTCACTACCAGCGGGTCGATCACGTAACTGTGTCACTTTTTATATGGAAAAAATGACAGTTGGATTTACCTAACGCGCGTTCAAAACGTTACGTGATTACCCCTCAGGAGTACAACAGCCCATACCGCATAGTAACAACGATTCCCGATGGTTTAGAACAACCGGCTATTACATACATACTCTACACACCTGTGAGATATCGGAATAGTAACTACATTACTTACCTAATCCTTGAGTTTGTCAGAAAATGCTGAAGCGATTCAGGCACTTACCTATCCGCGAGCGTAGCATGGTTGCCATTTTATCACTAATCGTTGCGGTGGATAAAACATCACTCTCGCACTCGCATATTTGTCAGAACAGAAGGTGACGGATGGTCTTATCCCTTTACCAACTCCAGACGAAAATGTCGTATGTGGCACTTCCAACCAATTTTGCTTCAACTATTCCGGTTAAAAAAGTAACATAAGAGGTTTTTGTCTTTTTTTGAAGAAATGGCTGCAAATATATGTAAGTATGTACATGTATGCTCAACGGCCTCATAATAAGCAAACATTCGAAGTTTGACAACGATATTCCATTATTTAACAATTTCTCCCAAACAATTTAATTTTTCGAAAACTGACGGCTTCTTCTGAAAGTAGCTGTTTTGCAGATACGACTCTTTTAATTGGGACCGTCGAAATAGTTCGAAATGACAACCATGCTACGCCTGTTGTCATCCAGAGTATCTAGACGAACCATCAATTTTTTGGAGTTTGTTGAGGTATAATTTAGGTTGACAGTGCCATCTATTGAGAGCGCTAAGAAATGTAGATCTTACCGGTCCTCTTCTTGGTTTTGCTCCTAACCGATAGGTAGCGTCAATATATGATAAGTTATGGTATAGTCAGCGGCAGAAGTAGCTGAACAGAAAAATTTATTCAAACCTATCTGCACAAAAGCCTTATTCTCTAGAATATACAGTCGAAAATCAGTTTTGTAGCACCACTAAACAATTTTTTGTATCACTAAAACTGTAATTTGGCATTTACGCCGTCCGTTGATTGATTATGGAAGTGTCTTTTTTTCAGTCAATTGTGTCATTAACTGCGAATAGGAATTGCAAGAAATAGAAAAATAATTTGTATTCATGATTTTATTCTTAGTTTACACATTATTACACCCACTATCGATTAACGACATAAGACTCAACGAAAACAATTCAAATAAGCCTGCAAAATGCAACAAATGAAATTTAAAAATAATTAACACGTTCAATACCTATAAAAAAAATCTTTAAAAATATTGAAACACTCCACAAATGCCATTTACAGCTAACCACATTGTTTTTAGACTTACAATTAACATACAATAGGTGCCCGAGGTCACAGTGGGAGATCGATCCCACACAGTGTTTAGTTTAAAATACTTAGGTACACATT
>CAKOAI010000002.1:40000-57921 GCA_932294315.1 Epinotia nisella | reverse complement strand
CTAACCTAACCTAACCTAACCTAACCTAACCTAACCTAACCTAACCTAACCTAACCTAACCTAACCTAACCTAACCTAACCTAACCTAACCTAACCTAACCTAACCTAACCTAACCTAACCTAACCTAACCTAACCTAACCTAACCTAACCTAACCTAACCTAACCTAACCTAACCTAACCTAACCTAACCTAACCTAACCTAACCTAACCTAACCTAACCTAACCTAACCTAACCTAACCTAACCTAACCTAACCTAACCTAACCTAACCTAACCTAACCTAACCTAACCTAACCTAACCTAACCTAACCTAACCTAACCTAACCTAACCTAACCTAACCTAACCTAACCTAACCTAACCTAACCTAACCTAACCTAACCTAACCTAACCTAACCTAACCTAACCTAACCTAACCTAACCTAACCTAACCTAACCTAACCTAACCTAACCTAACCTAACCTAACCTAACCTAACCTAACCTAACCTAACCTAACCTAACCTAACCTAACCTAACCTAACCTAACCTAACCTAACCTAACCTAACCTAACCTAACCTAACCTAACCTAACCTAACCTAACCTAACCTAACCTAACCTAACCTAACCTAACCTAACCTAACCTAACCTAACCTAACCTAACCTAACCTAACCTAACCTAACCTAACCTAACCTAACCTAACCTAACCTAACCTAACCTAACCTAACCTAACCTAACCTAACCTAACCTAACCTAACCTAACCTAACCTAACCTAACCTAACCTAACCTAACCTAACCTAACCTAACCTAACCTAACCTAACCTAACCTAACCTAACCTAACCTAACCTAACCTAACCTAACCTAACCTAACCTAACCTAACCTAACCTAACCTAACCTAACCTAACCTAACCTAACCTAACCTAACCTAACCTAACCTAACCTAACCTAACCTAACCTAACCTAACCTAACCTAACCTAACCTAACCTAACCTAACCTAACCTAACCTAACCTAACCTAACCTAACCTAACCTAACCTAACCTAACCTAACCTAACCTAACCTAACCTAACCTAACCTAACCTAACCTAACCTAACCTAACCTAACCTAACCTAACCTAACCTAACCTAACCTAACCTAACCTAACCTAACCTAACCTAACCTAACCTAACCTAACCTAACCTAACCTAACCTAACCTAACCTAACCTAACCTAACCTAACCTAACCTAACCTAACCTAACCTAACCAACCTAACCTAACCTAACCTAACCTAACCTAACCTAACCTAACCAACCTAACCTAACCTAACCTAACCTAACCTAACCTAACCTAACCTAACCTAACCTAACCTAACCTAACCTAACCTAACCTAACCTAACCTAACCTAACCTAACCTAACCTAACCTAACCTAACCTAACCTAACCTAACCTAACCTAACCTAACCTAACCTAACCTAACCTAACCTAACCTAACCTAACCTAACCTAACCTAACCTAACCTAACCTAACCTAACCTAACCTAACCTAACCTAACCTAACCTAACCTAACCTAACCTAACCTAACCTAACCTAACCTAACCTAACCTAACCTAACCTAACCTAACCTAACCTAACCTAACCTAACCTAACCTAACCTAACCTAACCTAACCTAACCTAACCTAACCTAACCTAACCTAACCTAACCTAACCTAACCTAACCTAACCTAACCTAACCTAACCTAACCTAACCTAACCTAACCTAACCTAACCTAACCTAACCTAACCTAACCTAACCTAACCTAACCTAACCTAACCTAACCTAACCTAACCTAACCTAACCTAACCTAACCTAACCTAACCTAACCTAACCTAACCTAACCTAACCTAACCTAACCTAACCTAACCTAACCTAACCTAACCTAACCTAACCTAACCTAACCTAACCTAACCTAACCTAACCTAACCTAACCTAACCTAACCTAACCTAACCTAACCTAACCTAACCTAACCTAACCTAACCTAACCTAACCTAACCTAACCTAACCTAACCTAACCTAACCTAACCTAACCTAACCTAACCTAACCTAACCTAACCTAACCTAACCTAACCTAACCTAACCTAACCTAACCTAACCTAACCTAACCTAACCTAACCTAACCTAACCTAACCTAACCTAACCTAACCTAACCTAACCTAACCTAACCTAACCTAACCTAACCTAACCTAACCTAACCTAACCTAACCTAACCTAACCTAACCTAACCTAACCTAACCTAACCTAACCTAACCTAACCTAACCTAACCTAACCTAACCTAACCTAACCTAACCTAACCTAACCTAACCTAACCTAACCTAACCTAACCTAACCTAACCTAACCTAACCTAACCTAACCTAACCTAACCTAACCTAACCTAACCTAACCTAACCTAACCTAACCTAACCTAACCTAACCTAACCTAACCTAACCTAACCTAACCTAACCTAACCTAACCTAACCTAACCTAACCTAACCTAACCTAACCTAACCTAACCTAACCTAACCTAACCTAACCTAACCTAACCTAACCTAACCTAACCTAACCTAACCTAACCTAACCTAACCTAACCTAACCTAACCTAACCTAACCTAACCTAACCTAACCTAACCTAACCTAACCTAACCTAACCTAACCTAACCTAACCTAACCTAACCTAACCTAACCTAACCTAACCTAACCTAACCTAACCTAACCTAACCTAACCTAACCTAACCTAACCTAACCTAACCTAACCTAACCTAACCTAACCTAACCTAACCTAACCTAACCTAACCTAACCTAACCTAACCTAACCTAACCTAACCTAACCTAACCTAACCTAACCTAACCTAACCTAACCTAACCTAACCTAACCTAACCTAACCTAACCTAACCTAACCTAACCTAACCTAACCTAACCTAACCTAACCTAACCTAACCTAACCTAACCTAACCTAACCTAACCTAACCTAACCTAACCTAACCTAACCTAACCTAACCTAACCTAACCTAACCTAACCTAACCTAACCTAACCTAACCTAACCTAACCTAACCTAACCTAACCTAACCTAACCTAACCTAACCTAACCTAACCTAACCTAACCTAACCTAACCTAACCTAACCTAACCTAACCTAACCTAACCTAACCTAACCTAACCTAACCTAACCTAACCTAACCTAACCTAACCTAACCTAACCTAACCTAACCTAACCTAACCTAACCTAACCTAACCTAACCTAACCTAACCTAACCTAACCTAACCTAACCTAACCTAACCTAACCTAACCTAACCTAACCTAACCTAACCTAACCTAACCTAACCTAACCTAACCTAACCTAACCTAACCTAACCTAACCTAACCTAACCTAACCTAACCTAACCTAACCTAACCTAACCTAACCTAACCTAACCTAACCTAACCTAACCTAACCTAACCTAACCTAACCTAACCTAACCTAACCTAACCTAACCTAACCTAACCTAACCTAACCTAACCTAACCTAACCTAACCTAACCTAACCTAACCTAACCTAACCTAACCTAACCTAACCTAACCTAACCTAACCTAACCTAACCTAACCTAACCTAACCTAACCTAACCTAACCTAACCTAACCTAACCTAACCTAACCTAACCTAACCTAACCTAACCTAACCTAACCTAACCTAACCTAACCTAACCTAACCTAACCTAACCTAACCTAACCTAACCTAACCTAACCTAACCTAACCTAACCTAACCTAACCTAACCTAACCTAACCTAACCTAACCTAACCTAACCTAACCTAACCTAACCTAACCTAACCTAACCTAACCTAACCTAACCTAACCTAACCTAACCTAACCTAACCTAACCTAACCTAACCTAACCTAACCTAACCTAACCTAACCTAACCTAACCTAACCTAACCTAACCTAACCTAACCTAACCTAACCTAACCTAACCTAACCTAACCTAACCTAACCTAACCTAACCTAACCTAACCTAACCTAACCTAACCTAACCTAACCTAACCTAACCTAACCTAACCTAACCTAACCTAACCTAACCTAACCTAACCTAACCTAACCTAACCTAACCTAACCTAACCTAACCTAACCTAACCTAACCTAACCTAACCTAACCTAACCTAACCTAACCTAACCTAACCTAACCTAACCTAACCTAACCTAACCTAACCTAACCTAACCTAACCTAACCTAACCTAACCTAACCTAACCTAACCTAACCTAACCTAACCTAACCTAACCTAACCTAACCTAACCTAACCTAACCTAACCTAACCTAACCTAACCTAACCTAACCTAACCTAACCTAACCTAACCTAACCTAACCTAACCTAACCTAACCTAACCTAACCTAACCTAACCTAACCTAACCTAACCTAACCTAACCTAACCTAACCTAACCTAACCTAACCTAACCTAACCTAACCTAACCTAACCTAACCTAACCTAACCTAACCTAACCTAACCTAACCTAACCTAACCTAACCTAACCTAACCTAACCTAACCTAACCTAACCTAACCTAACCTAACCTAACCTAACCTAACCTAACCTAACCTAACCTAACCTAACCTAACCTAACCTAACCTAACCTAACCTAACCTAACCTAACCTAACCTAACCTAACCTAACCTAACCTAACCTAACCTAACCTAACCTAACCTAACCTAACCTAACCTAACCTAACCTAACCTAACCTAACCTAACCTAACCTAACCTAACCTAACCTAACCTAACCTAACCTAACCTAACCTAACCTAACCTAACCTAACCTAACCTAACCTAACCTAACCTAACCTAACCTAACCTAACCTAACCTAACCTAACCTAACCTAACCTAACCTAACCTAACCTAACCTAACCTAACCTAACCTAACCTAACCTAACCTAACCTAACCTAACCTAACCTAACCTAACCTAACCTAACCTAACCTAACCTAACCTAACCTAACCTAACCTAACCTAACCTAACCTAACCTAACCTAACCTAACCTAACCTAACCTAACCTAACCTAACCTAACCTAACCTAACCTAACCTAACCTAACCTAACCTAACCTAACCTAACCTAACCTAACCTAACCTAACCTAACCTAACCTAACCTAACCTAACCTAACCTAACCTAACCTAACCTAACCTAACCTAACCTAACCTAACCTAACCTAACCTAACCTAACCTAACCTAACCTAACCTAACCTAACCTAACCTAACCTAACCTAACCTAACCTAACCTAACCTAACCTAACCTAACCTAACCTAACCTAACCTAACCTAACCTAACCTAACCTAACCTAACCTAACCTAACCTAACCTAACCTAACCTAACCTAACCTAACCTAACCTAACCTAACCTAACCTAACCTAACCTAACCTAACCTAACCTAACCTAACCTAACCTAACCTAACCTAACCTAACCTAACCTAACCTAACCTAACCTAACCTAACCTAACCTAACCTAACCTAACCTAACCTAACCTAACCTAACCTAACCTAACCTAACCTAACCTAACCTAACCTAACCTAACCTAACCTAACCTAACCTAACCTAACCTAACCTAACCTAACCTAACCTAACCTAACCTAACCTAACCTAACCTAACCTAACCTAACCTAACCTAACCTAACCTAACCTAACCTAACCTAACCTAACCTAACCTAACCTAACCTAACCTAACCTAACCTAACCTAACCTAACCTAACCTAACCTAACCTAACCTAACCTAACCTAACCTAACCTAACCTAACCTAACCTAACCTAACCTAACCTAACCTAACCTAACCTAACCTAACCTAACCTAACCTAACCTAACCTAACCTAACCTAACCTAACCTAACCTAACCTAACCTAACCTAACCTAACCTAACCTAACCTAACCTAACCTAACCTAACCTAACCTAACCTAACCTAACCTAACCTAACCTAACCTAACCTAACCTAACCTAACCTAACCTAACCTAACCTAACCTAACCTAACCTAACCTAACCTAACCTAACCTAACCTAACCTAACCTAACCTAACCTAACCTAACCTAACCTAACCTAACCTAACCTAACCTAACCTAACCTAACCTAACCTAACCTAACCTAACCTAACCTAACCTAACCTAACCTAACCTAACCTAACCTAACCTAACCTAACCTAACCTAACCTAACCTAACCTAACCTAACCTAACCTAACCTAACCTAACCTAACCTAACCTAACCTAACCTAACCTAACCTAACCTAACCTAACCTAACCTAACCTAACCTAACCTAACCTAACCTAACCTAACCTAACCTAACCTAACCTAACCTAACCTAACCTAACCTAACCTAACCTAACCTAACCTAACCTAACCTAACCTAACCTAACCTAACCTAACCTAACCTAACCTAACCTAACCTAACCTAACCTAACCTAACCTAACCTAACCTAACCTAACCTAACCTAACCTAACCTAACCTAACCTAACCTAACCTAACCTAACCTAACCTAACCTAACCTAACCTAACCTAACCTAACCTAACCTAACCTAACCTAACCTAACCTAACCTAACCTAACCTAACCTAACCTAACCTAACCTAACCTAACCTAACCTAACCTAACCTAACCTAACCTAACCTAACCTAACCTAACCTAACCTAACCTAACCTAACCTAACCTAACCTAACCTAACCTAACCTAACCTAACCTAACCTAACCTAACCTAACCTAACCTAACCTAACCTAACCTAACCTAACCTAACCTAACCTAACCTAACCTAACCTAACCTAACCTAACCTAACCTAACCTAACCTAACCTAACCTAACCTAACCTAACCTAACCTAACCTAACCTAACCTAACCTAACCTAACCTAACCTAACCTAACCTAACCTAACCTAACCTAACCTAACCTAACCTAACCTAACCTAACCTAACCTAACCTAACCTAACCTAACCTAACCTAACCTAACCTAACCTAACCTAACCTAACCTAACCTAACCTAACCTAACCTAACCTAACCTAACCTAACCTAACCTAACCTAACCTAACCTAACCTAACCTAACCTAACCTAACCTAACCTAACCTAACCTAACCTAACCTAACCTAACCTAACCTAACCTAACCTAACCTAACCTAACCTAACCTAACCTAACCTAACCTAACCTAACCTAACCTAACCTAACCTAACCTAACCTAACCTAACCTAACCTAACCTAACCTAACCTAACCTAACCTAACCTAACCTAACCTAACCTAACCTAACCTAACCTAACCTAACCTAACCTAACCTAACCTAACCTAACCTAACCTAACCTAACCTAACCTAACCTAACCTAACCTAACCTAACCTAACCTAACCTAACCTAACCTAACCTAACCTAACCTAACCTAACCTAACCTAACCTAACCTAACCTAACCTAACCTAACCTAACCTAACCTAACCTAACCTAACCTAACCTAACCTAACCTAACCTAACCTAACCTAACCTAACCTAACCTAACCTAACCTAACCTAACCTAACCTAACCTAACCTAACCTAACCTAACCTAACCTAACCTAACCTAACCTAACCTAACCTAACCTAACCTAACCTAACCTAACCTAACCTAACCTAACCTAACCTAACCTAACCTAACCTAACCTAACCTAACCTAACCTAACCTAACCTAACCTAACCTAACCTAACCTAACCTAACCTAACCTAACCTAACCTAACCTAACCTAACCTAACCTAACCTAACCTAACCTAACCTAACCTAACCTAACCTAACCTAACCTAACCTAACCTAACCTAACCTAACCTAACCTAACCTAACCTAACCTAACCTAACCTAACCTAACCTAACCTAACCTAACCTAACCTAACCTAACCTAACCTAACCTAACCTAACCTAACCTAACCTAACCTAACCTAACCTAACCTAACCTAACCTAACCTAACCTAACCTAACCTAACCTAACCTAACCTAACCTAACCTAACCTAACCTAACCTAACCTAACCTAACCTAACCTAACCTAACCTAACCTAACCTAACCTAACCTAACCTAACCTAACCTAACCTAACCTAACCTAACCTAACCTAACCTAACCTAACCTAACCTAACCTAACCTAACCTAACCTAACCTAACCTAACCTAACCTAACCTAACCTAACCTAACCTAACCTAACCTAACCTAACCTAACCTAACCTAACCTAACCTAACCTAACCTAACCTAACCTAACCTAACCTAACCTAACCTAACCTAACCTAACCTAACCTAACCTAACCTAACCTAACCTAACCTAACCTAACCTAACCTAACCTAACCTAACCTAACCTAACCTAACCTAACCTAACCTAACCTAACCTAACCTAACCTAACCTAACCTAACCTAACCTAACCTAACCTAACCTAACCTAACCTAACCTAACCTAACCTAACCTAACCTAACCTAACCTAACCTAACCTAACCTAACCTAACCTAACCTAACCTAACCTAACCTAACCTAACCTAACCTAACCTAACCTAACCTAACCTAACCTAACCTAACCTAACCTAACCTAACCTAACCTAACCTAACCTAACCTAACCTAACCTAACCTAACCTAACCTAACCTAACCTAACCTAACCTAACCTAACCTAACCTAACCTAACCTAACCTAACCTAACCTAACCTAACCTAACCTAACCTAACCTAACCTAACCTAACCTAACCTAACCTAACCTAACCTAACCTAACCTAACCTAACCTAACCTAACCTAACCTAACCTAACCTAACCTAACCTAACCTAACCTAACCTAACCTAACCTAACCTAACCTAACCTAACCTAACCTAACCTAACCTAACCTAACCTAACCTAACCTAACCTAACCTAACCTAACCTAACCTAACCTAACCTAACCTAACCTAACCTAACCTAACCTAACCTAACCTAACCTAACCTAACCTAACCTAACCTAACCTAACCTAACCTAACCTAACCTAACCTAACCTAACCTAACCTAACCTAACCTAACCTAACCTAACCTAACCTAACCTAACCTAACCTAACCTAACCTAACCTAACCTAACCTAACCTAACCTAACCTAACCTAACCTAACCTAACCTAACCTAACCTAACCTAACCTAACCTAACCTAACCTAACCTAACCTAACCTAACCTAACCTAACCTAACCTAACCTAACCTAACCTAACCTAACCTAACCTAACCTAACCTAACCTAACCTAACCTAACCTAACCTAACCTAACCTAACCTAACCTAACCTAACCTAACCTAACCTAACCTAACCTAACCTAACCTAACCTAACCTAACCTAACCTAACCTAACCTAACCTAACCTAACCTAACCTAACCTAACCTAACCTAACCTAACCTAACCTAACCTAACCTAACCTAACCTAACCTAACCTAACCTAACCTAACCTAACCTAACCTAACCTAACCTAACCTAACCTAACCTAACCTAACCTAACCTAACCTAACCTAACCTAACCTAACCTAACCTAACCTAACCTAACCTAACCTAACCTAACCTAACCTAACCTAACCTAACCTAACCTAACCTAACCTAACCTAACCTAACCTAACCTAACCTAACCTAACCTAACCTAACCTAACCTAACCTAACCTAACCTAACCTAACCTAACCTAACCTAACCTAACCTAACCTAACCTAACCTAACCTAACCTAACCTAACCTAACCTAACCTAACCTAACCTAACCTAACCTAACCTAACCTAACCTAACCTAACCTAACCTAACCTAACCTAACCTAACCTAACCTAACCTAACCTAACCTAACCTAACCTAACCTAACCTAACCTAACCTAACCTAACCTAACCTAACCTAACCTAACCTAACCTAACCTAACCTAACCTAACCTAACCTAACCTAACCTAACCTAACCTAACCTAACCTAACCTAACCTAACCTAACCTAACCTAACCTAACCTAACCTAACCTAACCTAACCTAACCTAACCTAACCTAACCTAACCTAACCTAACCTAACCTAACCTAACCTAACCTAACCTAACCTAACCTAACCTAACCTAACCTAACCTAACCTAACCTAACCTAACCTAACCTAACCTAACCTAACCTAACCTAACCTAACCTAACCTAACCTAACCTAACCTAACCTAACCTAACCTAACCTAACCTAACCTAACCTAACCTAACCTAACCTAACCTAACCTAACCTAACCTAACCTAACCTAACCTAACCTAACCTAACCTAACCTAACCTAACCTAACCTAACCTAACCTAACCTAACCTAACCTAACCTAACCTAACCTAACCTAACCTAACCTAACCTAACCTAACCTAACCTAACCTAACCTAACCTAACCTAACCTAACCTAACCTAACCTAACCTAACCTAACCTAACCTAACCTAACCTAACCTAACCTAACCTAACCTAACCTAACCTAACCTAACCTAACCTAACCTAACCTAACCTAACCTAACCTAACCTAACCTAACCTAACCTAACCTAACCTAACCTAACCTAACCTAACCTAACCTAACCTAACCTAACCTAACCTAACCTAACCTAACCTAACCTAACCTAACCTAACCTAACCTAACCTAACCTAACCTAACCTAACCTAACCTAACCTAACCTAACCTAACCTAACCTAACCTAACCTAACCTAACCTAACCTAACCTAACCTAACCTAACCTAACCTAACCTAACCTAACCTAACCTAACCTAACCTAACCTAACCTAACCTAACCTAACCTAACCTAACCTAACCTAACCTAACCTAACCTAACCTAACCTAACCTAACCTAACCTAACCTAACCTAACCTAACCTAACCTAACCTAACCTAACCTAACCTAACCTAACCTAACCTAACCTAACCTAACCTAACCTAACCTAACCTAACCTAACCTAACCTAACCTAACCTAACCTAACCTAACCTAACCTAACCTAACCTAACCTAACCTAACCTAACCTAACCTAACCTAACCTAACCTAACCTAACCTAACCTAACCTAACCTAACCTAACCTAACCTAACCTAACCTAACCTAACCTAACCTAACCTAACCTAACCTAACCTAACCTAACCTAACCTAACCTAACCTAACCTAACCTAACCTAACCTAACCTAACCTAACCTAACCTAACCTAACCTAACCTAACCTAACCTAACCTAACCTAACCTAACCTAACCTAACCTAACCTAACCTAACCTAACCTAACCTAACCTAACCTAACCTAACCTAACCTAACCTAACCTAACCTAACCTAACCTAACCTAACCTAACCTAACCTAACCTAACCTAACCTAACCTAACCTAACCTAACCTAACCTAACCTAACCTAACCTAACCTAACCTAACCTAACCTAACCTAACCTAACCTAACCTAACCTAACCTAACCTAACCTAACCTAACCTAACCTAACCTAACCTAACCTAACCTAACCTAACCTAACCTAACCTAACCTAACCTAACCTAACCTAACCTAACCTAACCTAACCTAACCTAACCTAACCTAACCTAACCTAACCTAACCTAACCTAACCTAACCTAACCTAACCTAACCTAACCTAACCTAACCTAACCTAACCTAACCTAACCTAACCTAACCTAACCTAACCTAACCTAACCTAACCTAACCTAACCTAACCTAACCTAACCTAACCTAACCTAACCTAACCTAACCTAACCTAACCTAACCTAACCTAACCTAACCTAACCTAACCTAACCTAACCTAACCTAACCTAACCTAACCTAACCTAACCTAACCTAACCTAACCTAACCTAACCTAACCTAACCTAACCTAACCTAACCTAACCTAACCTAACCTAACCTAACCTAACCTAACCTAACCTAACCTAACCTAACCTAACCTAACCTAACCTAACCTAACCTAACCTAACCTAACCTAACCTAACCTAACCTAACCTAACCTAACCTAACCTAACCTAACCTAACCTAACCTAACCTAACCTAACCTAACCTAACCTAACCTAACCTAACCTAACCTAACCTAACCTAACCTAACCTAACCTAACCTAACCTAACCTAACCTAACCTAACCTAACCTAACCTAACCTAACCTAACCTAACCTAACCTAACCTAACCTAACCTAACCTAACCTAACCTAACCTAACCTAACCTAACCTAACCTAACCTAACCTAACCTAACCTAACCTAACCTAACCTAACCTAACCTAACCTAACCTAACCTAACCTAACCTAACCTAACCTAACCTAACCTAACCTAACCTAACCTAACCTAACCTAACCTAACCTAACCTAACCTAACCTAACCTAACCTAACCTAACCTAACCTAACCTAACCTAACCTAACCTAACCTAACCTAACCTAACCTAACCTAACCTAACCTAACCTAACCTAACCTAACCTAACCTAACCTAACCTAACCTAACCTAACCTAACCTAACCTAACCTAACCTAACCTAACCTAACCTAACCTAACCTAACCTAACCTAACCTAACCTAACCTAACCTAACCTAACCTAACCTAACCTAACCTAACCTAACCTAACCTAACCTAACCTAACCTAACCTAACCTAACCTAACCTAACCTAACCTAACCTAACCTAACCTAACCTAACCTAACCTAACCTAACCTAACCTAACCTAACCTAACCTAACCTAACCTAACCTAACCTAACCTAACCTAACCTAACCTAACCTAACCTAACCTAACCTAACCTAACCTAACCTAACCTAACCTAACCTAACCTAACCTAACCTAACCTAACCTAACCTAACCTAACCTAACCTAACCTAACCTAACCTAACCTAACCTAACCTAACCTAACCTAACCTAACCTAACCTAACCTAACCTAACCTAACCTAACCTAACCTAACCTAACCTAACCTAACCTAACCTAACCTAACCTAACCTAACCTAACCTAACCTAACCTAACCTAACCTAACCTAACCTAACCTAACCTAACCTAACCTAACCTAACCTAACCTAACCTAACCTAACCTAACCTAACCTAACCTAACCTAACCTAACCTAACCTAACCTAACCTAACCTAACCTAACCTAACCTAACCTAACCTAACCTAACCTAACCTAACCTAACCTAACCTAACCTAACCTAACCTAACCTAACCTAACCTAACCTAACCTAACCTAACCTAACCTAACCTAACCTAACCTAACCTAACCTAACCTAACCTAACCTAACCTAACCTAACCTAACCTAACCTAACCTAACCTAACCTAACCTAACCTAACCTAACCTAACCTAACCTAACCTAACCTAACCTAACCTAACCTAACCTAACCTAACCTAACCTAACCTAACCTAACCTAACCTAACCTAACCTAACCTAACCTAACCTAACCTAACCTAACCTAACCTAACCTAACCTAACCTAACCTAACCTAACCTAACCTAACCTAACCTAACCTAACCTAACCTAACCTAACCTAACCTAACCTAACCTAACCTAACCTAACCTAACCTAACCTAACCTAACCTAACCTAACCTAACCTAACCTAACCTAACCTAACCTAACCTAACCTAACCTAACCTAACCTAACCTAACCTAACCTAACCTAACCTAACCTAACCTAACCTAACCTAACCTAACCTAACCTAACCTAACCTAACCTAACCTAACCTAACCTAACCTAACCTAACCTAACCTAACCTAACCTAACCTAACCTAACCTAACCTAACCTAACCTAACCTAACCTAACCTAACCTAACCTAACCTAACCTAACCTAACCTAACCTAACCTAACCTAACCTAACCTAACCTAACCTAACCTAACCTAACCTAACCTAACCTAACCTAACCTAACCTAACCTAACCTAACCTAACCTAACCTAACCTAACCTAACCTAACCTAACCTAACCTAACCTAACCTAACCTAACCTAACCTAACCTAACCTAACCTAACCTAACCTAACCTAACCTAACCTAACCTAACCTAACCTAACCTAACCTAACCTAACCTAACCTAACCTAACCTAACCTAACCTAACCTAACCTAACCTAACCTAACCTAACCTAACCTAACCTAACCTAACCTAACCTAACCTAACCTAACCTAACCTAACCTAACCTAACCTAACCTAACCTAACCTAACCTAACCTAACCTAACCTAACCTAACCTAACCTAACCTAACCTAACCTAACCTAACCTAACCTAACCTAACCTAACCTAACCTAACCTAACCTAACCTAACCTAACCTAACCTAACCTAACCTAACCTAACCTAACCTAACCTAACCTAACCTAACCTAACCTAACCTAACCTAACCTAACCTAACCTAACCTAACCTAACCTAACCTAACCTAACCTAACCTAACCTAACCTAACCTAACCTAACCTAACCTAACCTAACCTAACCTAACCTAACCTAACCTAACCTAACCTAACCTAACCTAACCTAACCTAACCTAACCTAACCTAACCTAACCTAACCTAACCTAACCTAACCTAACCTAACCTAACCTAACCTAACCTAACCTAACCTAACCTAACCTAACCTAACCTAACCTAACCTAACCTAACCTAACCTAACCTAACCTAACCTAACCTAACCTAACCTAACCTAACCTAACCTAACCTAACCTAACCTAACCTAACCTAACCTAACCTAACCTAACCTAACCTAACCTAACCTAACCTAACCTAACCTAACCTAACCTAACCTAACCTAACCTAACCTAACCTAACCTAACCTAACCTAACCTAACCTAACCTAACCTAACCTAACCTAACCTAACCTAACCTAACCTAACCTAACCTAACCTAACCTAACCTAACCTAACCTAACCTAACCTAACCTAACCTAACCTAACCTAACCTAACCTAACCTAACCTAACCTAACCTAACCTAACCTAACCTAACCTAACCTAACCTAACCTAACCTAACCTAACCTAACCTAACCTAACCTAACCTAACCTAACCTAACCTAACCTAACCTAACCTAACCTAACCTAACCTAACCTAACCTAACCTAACCTAACCTAACCTAACCTAACCTAACCTAACCTAACCTAACCTAACCTAACCTAACCTAACCTAACCTAACCTAACCTAACCTAACCTAACCTAACCTAACCTAACCTAACCTAACCTAACCTAACCTAACCTAACCTAACCTAACCTAACCTAACCTAACCTAACCTAACCTAACCTAACCTAACCTAACCTAACCTAACCTAACCTAACCTAACCTAACCTAACCTAACCTAACCTAACCTAACCTAACCTAACCTAACCTAACCTAACCTAACCTAACCTAACCTAACCTAACCTAACCTAACCTAACCTAACCTAACCTAACCTAACCTAACCTAACCTAACCTAACCTAACCTAACCTAACCTAACCTAACCTAACCTAACCTAACCTAACCTAACCTAACCTAACCTAACCTAACCTAACCTAACCTAACCTAACCTAACCTAACCTAACCTAACCTAACCTAACCTAACCTAACCTAACCTAACCTAACCTAACCTAACCTAACCTAACCTAACCTAACCTAACCTAACCTAACCTAACCTAACCTAACCTAACCTAACCTAACCTAACCTAACCTAACCTAACCTAACCTAACCTAACCTAACCTAACCTAACCTAACCTAACCTAACCTAACCTAACCTAACCTAACCTAACCTAACCTAACCTAACCTAACCTAACCTAACCTAACCTAACCTAACCTAACCTAACCTAACCTAACCTAACCTAACCTAACCTAACCTAACCTAACCTAACCTAACCTAACCTAACCTAACCTAACCTAACCTAACCTAACCTAACCTAACCTAACCTAACCTAACCTAACCTAACCTAACCTAACCTAACCTAACCTAACCTAACCTAACCTAACCTAACCTAACCTAACCTAACCTAACCTAACCTAACCTAACCTAACCTAACCTAACCTAACCTAACCTAACCTAACCTAACCTAACCTAACCTAACCTAACCTAACCTAACCTAACCTAACCTAACCTAACCTAACCTAACCTAACCTAACCTAACCTAACCTAACCTAACCTAACCTAACCTAACCTAACCTAACCTAACCTAACCTAACCTAACCTAACCTAACCTAACCTAACCTAACCTAACCTAACCTAACCTAACCTAACCTAACCTAACCTAACCTAACCTAACCTAACCTAACCTAACCTAACCTAACCTAACCTAACCTAACCTAACCTAACCTAACCTAACCTAACCTAACCTAACCTAACCTAACCTAACCTAACCTAACCTAACCTAACCTAACCTAACCTAACCTAACCTAACCTAACCTAACCTAACCTAACCTAACCTAACCTAACCTAACCTAACCTAACCTAACCTAACCTAACCTAACCTAACCTAACCTAACCTAACCTAACCTAACCTAACCTAACCTAACCTAACCTAACCTAACCTAACCTAACCTAACCTAACCTAACCTAACCTAACCTAACCTAACCTAACCTAACCTAACCTAACCAACAACCTAACCTAACCTAACCTAACCTAACCTAACCTAACCTAACCTAACCTAACCTAACCTAACCTAACCTAACCTAACCTAACCTAACCTAACCTAACCTAACCTAACCTAACCTAACCTAACCTAACCTAACCTAACCTAACCTAACCTAACCTAACCTAACCTAACCTAACCTAACCTAACCTAACCTAACCTAACCTAACCTAACCTAACCTAACCTAACCTAACCTAACCTAACCTAACCTAACCTAACCTAACCTAACCTAACCTAACCTAACCTAACCTAACCTAACCTAACCTAACCTAACCTAACCTAACCTAACCTAACCTAACCTAACCTAACCTAACCTAACCTAACCTAACCTAACCTAACCTAACCTAACCTAACCTAACCTAACCTAACCTAACCTAACCTAACCTAACCTAACCTAACCTAACCTAACCTAACCTAACCTAACCTAACCTAACCTAACCTAACCTAACCTAACCTAACCTAACCTAACCTAACCTAACCTAACCTAACCTAACCTAACCTAACCTAACCTAACCTAACCTAACCTAACCTAACCTAACCTAACCTAACCTAACCTAACCTAACCTAACCTAACCTAACCTAACCTAACCTAACCTAACCTAACCTAACCTAACCTAACCTAACCTAACCTAACCTAACCTAACCTAACCTAACCTAACCTAACCTAACCTAACCTAACCTAACCTAACCTAACCTAACCTAACCTAACCTAACCTAACCTAACCTAACCTAACCTAACCTAACCTAACCTAACCTAACCTAACCTAACCTAACCTAACCTAACCTAACCTAACCTAACCTAACCTAACCTAACCTAACCTAACCTAACCTAACCTAACCTAACCTAACCTAACCTAACCTAACCTAACCTAACCTAACCTAACCTAACCTAACCTAACCTAACCTAACCTAACCTAACCTAACCTAACCTAACCTAACCTAACCTAACCTAACCTAACCTAACCTAACCTAACCTAACCTAACCTAACCTAACCTAACCTAACCTAACCTAACCTAACCTAACCTAACCTAACCTAACCTAACCTAACCTAACCTAACCTAACCTAACCTAACCTAACCTAACCTAACCTAACCTAACCTAACCTAACCTAACCTAACCTAACCTAACCTAACCTAACCTAACCTAACCTAACCTAACCTAACCTAACCTAACCTAACCTAACCTAACCTAACCTAACCTAACCTAACCTAACCTAACCTAACCTAACCTAACCTAACCTAACCTAACCTAACCTAACCTAACCTAACCTAACCTAACCTAACCTAACCTAACCTAACCTAACCTAACCTAACCTAACCTAACCTAACCTAACCTAACCTAACCTAACCTAACCTAACCTAACCTAACCTAACCTAACCTAACCTAACCTAACCTAACCTAACCTAACCTAACCTAACCTAACCTAACC
>CAKOAI010000002.1:15000-32500 GCA_932294315.1 Epinotia nisella | reverse complement strand
CTAACCTAACCTAACCTAACCTAACCTAACCTAACCTAACCTAACCTAAC
Organism: Epinotia nisella; assembly: GCA_932294315.1. NCBI lineage: Eukaryota > Metazoa > Arthropoda > Insecta > Lepidoptera > Tortricidae > Epinotia > Epinotia nisella. The sequence goes on along the minus strand of CAKOAI010000002.1, from coordinate 32,450 downwards.
CTAACCTAACCTAACCTAACCTAACCTAACCTAACCTAACCTAACCTAACCTAACCTAACCTAACCTAACCTAACCTAACCTAACCTAACCTAACCTAACCTAACCTAACCTAACCTAACCTAACCTAACCTAACCTAACCTAACCTAACCTAACCTAACCTAACCTAACCTAACCTAACCTAACCTAACCTAACCTAACCTAACCTAACCTAACCTAACCTAACCTAACCTAACCTAACCTAACCTAACCTAACCTAACCTAACCTAACCTAACCTAACCTAACCTAACCTAACCTAACCTAACCTAACCTAACCTAACCTAACCTAACCTAACCTAACCTAACCTAACCTAACCTAACCTAACCTAACCTAACCTAACCTAACCTAACCTAACCTAACCTAACCTAACCTAACCTAACCTAACCTAACCTAACCTAACCTAACCTAACCTAACCTAACCTAACCTAACCTAACCTAACCTAACCTAACCTAACCTAACCTAACCTAACCTAACCTAACCTAACCTAACCTAACCTAACCTAACCTAACCTAACCTAACCTAACCTAACCTAACCTAACCTAACCTAACCTATATATATATATAGTACTATAATATTGGATTGTAAACTGAATACAAACTAATATATTCAGAAATATAATCTAATCTAACCTAACCTAACCTAATCAAATGAAAAAAAAAACCAACCTAACTTAACTTAACCTAACTTTGTAATGTAGATGTAATGTAATGTAATACGATACCAATAAGTATTTTTATTTATGATTGTATCGTAAAGAATACGCTAAAATAATAATGTTTTATATGTGTGACTTTTTTGAAAAAACCGAAATTGACTGAGTAATTTACCTACTCTAAGGCAGGACGGTGTAGGTACGACGACGAGCGAAGCGAGGAGGAGTGTTAGGTTAAACTGCGACCCTACAGCGCGCGAGCCGAGCGAGCGAAGCGAGCGTGCCGCGGTAGCGGCCGGCGAAGCGCCAGAACCGAACATTTCATAAAATAACTAGGTTAGGTATACTTAATTAATACTTACCTAAATACTTATATATAAGTACCTACGTTTCAATGAAATCTGTAAGAAATATTTTTTTTTTCTTGAATTTGGACAAAATTTAGTAAATTTGCGAAAATATTGTATGGCCACTACCCAAATGGGTGGATTTTCACACCAAACGTGAGAAACGATGGGTAGAGCGTGCTGAAAAAACGCGATATGCCAAATTTCATCAAGATCTAACGACAATTCAACCCTATAACACCCGATACTAACTTAACCTAGAGAACCTTTCCGCCCCAACGCCCCTTTACATTTTTTTATCTCCGAAACCGTAAGAGCTAGAGCAAAATGGACTTCATTTTTGGACGGAGTTATATCTAATCTATATAAAAACATTTTTTTTTTGTCAAAATTGGACAAAAAAAAAAAAAAACTAAACCGGGTTTTAAATGTTTGTTTATTGACCTAGAAATTTCAAAAAAATACCATTCGACGCGGAATTACAATAATTTTCCTGCACGAGAATATCAACGCCATAATAGAGATACTTTTTGAAATAAAAAATAAACCGCCAGCGTGTCGACGACACCCCGCTTCGCGGGGTGCCTATTTCCGCTCTAAGGGACACAAGTTAACCATAACCTAACCCACTTACCAAAAATACAATGGTTACGATTAGTTTTTACCCCCCCCCCCCCTCCCCCCCTCCCCCCCTCCCCCCTCCCTTTTTCTTACATGCCCTAACTTTATCTTCTATGGATGTGACAAATAATTAAGTAGATGGTGCAGGATGCTGAATGACAGGCAATCAACAGTTACAAAGAAATGTATTATGTAGGTACTTATAGAATATACATATAGGCGCAAGTGTGAACAACATAAAAATGGTTTTAAATCGCATATAGAATATACGCCTATGGCAAAATAAAATATAATATTTTGTTGAATAACGAGCGGGTCGACGCGACGCCACGCCGTCGCACCGGCGCGCGCGCGCGCGCTTTATATAAGCCTAATAATATTTTGTAATTGCATTATATTTGGTATATTTTTATCTCGGAAACGGTAAGAGATATCGAAAAACGGACATCATTTTTGACCACCACCATACTACGTTAGTATGTATGGTGTTTTTGATAAAATGTGTCAAAACATTTTTTTTTTCATCAAAATTAGACAAAAACCGAACGCATTCTTCAACCTGACCCGGGTCTAAAAGTTTTGTTTACGGACTTAGGGTGATAAAAAAAATACCAATCGGTGCGTATTTAAAAATGAACATGCAAAATGGGGGGTCTCGGCCCCGTGAGATGTACAGTTTTTTCATGAAAAATGAAAAACTGTATAATTTAAAAAAAAATGTATGGGAGGTACCTAAACTAGGGCGATTTGACCCCAAGACAAAAAGACCACACAAAGGGGGTGCAAAAAGAGAGCCTTGTGCAAAATTTTAACAAAATCTACCGATGTGACTACCTATAACCTACTTTATTTTTAAAGATTTCAAAACCAAAAAAGCACAAATAGCCATTTCTACCCGTAACGGTGCTAGCTATCGAAAAACGGACCTCATTTTTGAGTTGCCATACTAAAGTATGGTTTCAATGAAATCTGAAAGAAATAATTTTTTTTTTTTTAATTTGGACAAAAATTTTTTTATTTGCGAAAAAAGTGTATGGCCACTACCCAAATGGGTGGGTTTTCACACCAAACGTCAAAAATGATGGGTAGAGCGTGCTGAAAAAACGCGATGTGCCAAATTTCATCAAGATCTAACGACAATTCAACCCTATAACACCAGATACTAACTTAACCTAGAGAACCTTTCCGCCCCAACGCCCCTTTACATTTTTTATCTCCGAAGCCGTAAGAGCTAGAGCAAAATGGACTTCATTTTTGGACGTTCATACTACTTAAGTAGTATTGCTATATCTAATCTATATAAAAACATTTTTTTTTGTCAAAATTGGACAAAAAATAAAATAAAAAAATCACTTACTAAAAATACAATGGTTACGATTAGTTTTTTTTTGAACGGTGTATTTTAAAAATATGAAAAAATTCATGGACACAGCGCTTATTAAGTTCATTCACCGAAAATTGTTTTGAACAAGATCGGATGAAAGGTTTCCGAGATATTGCTGAAAAACTGCCTTCCTCAAAGAAAAGGACGTAAGTGCCGTAAGATTTCTATGACGATACGACCTTTTTTAATAGGCACGGAACCCTTCGTTTTGCGTGGTCCGACACGCACTTGTTCTTACATGCCCTAAACTTATCTTCTATGGATGTGACAAATAATTAAGTAGATGGTGCAGGATGCTGAATGACAGGCAATCAACAGTTACAAAGAAATGTATTATGTAGGTACTTATAGAATATACATATAGGCGCAAGTGTGAACAACATAAAAATGGTTTTAAATCGCATATAGAATACACGCATATGGCAAAATAAAATATAGGTAATATTTTGTTGAATAACGAGCGGGTCGACGCGACGCGACGCGACGCCACGCCGTCGCACCGGCGCGCGCGCTTTATATAAGCCTCCTAACTAGTAATATTTTGTAAACAGTAATTGTATTATATTTGGTATATTTTTATCTCGGAAACGGTAAGAGATATCGAAAAACGGACCTCATTTTTGAGTTGCCATACCTACTAAAGTGTGGTTTTAATGAAATCTGTAAGAAATAATTTTATTTTACGAATTTGGACAAAATTCAGTAAATTTGCTAAAAAATTGTATGGCCACTATACAAATGTGGGGGGGGGGGGGTTTTCACACCAAACGTGAGAAATGACGGGTTAGTACATAGTAGGTACTTACATAACTACTATATTAAAACGAAAAATTACTAAAAAGTGTTCCAATAATCCAAGAGATGGCGCTTATCACTCAAAAATTCATTCTGGAACGCGCTGTTAAGATTTTTCCAGTGGTGGCGTATCTATACCCAGTGACTCTGGGTGGGTGGGTTGGGTAAAAAACAAAAAAAAAACCTGCCACGTCTAAACGCGAAGCGGAAATGAGGTGGGTAAATTAAAACCACATGTTAATTAATTGGCATTTATTGCCGCTTACTTATTTATATACCTATTGTGGGTACGTATTAAGCCGTGTAATTTATGAATGGAATGCCTAGTACTCTAAGTACCTATAGTGAAGAGATGCACGTGTTCAAGGCAACAATAACAATAGACAATAGCATGACGGCCGGCCGTTTACGACCTCATCAGAAATAACGATTATCGCTTTTATTAAAAAGCGATAAGAATCGGACCGCCCCTGTTGAGTGTTGTTCTTATCTATTATCTAGGTATTTACACATGCACGATTCTGCATGTACCTATTACACCTACCTAATAAAATAAGTAAGTTTAAGAGAAACCAAGTACCAAAATAACAATATTTTTTTGCAAATAAGTGTTTTCGCTCTTTTATAAAAAAAATAACCTCGAAGACGAAAGCGTCTTCGACGCTTCCGTCTTCTAACCTACCCGCGAACCGAGTCGGTTTTGCCACTAAGTCCATGTTCCTGTGTTGTTCTTTGAAAAACTTGAACACTTTATAGGTATAGGTACCTACCTACCTACCTACTTACCTACACCACTATCTTGGCATTGTTTAGTGTATCAGACTCAGAGAAAAGTTTATTTCACGTTTTATGCTTATTTTGATAGTAACTCAGTTACCTACTAATATTTTAAATGTAAATTTGCCTAGGTACCTATTTGATTATTTGGTCAAATGAGTCATTCATTTTGTAGAAAGTTGAGTTGTAAAACAACATTTTGCTAATTGTTGGTTGTTAAGTGTAGGTACCTATCTAAATTTGTGAAACGAGAGGACACCCCTTTTCCTATATGCCCTAATTAACCTACTCTTGGGATTAAAATAACATAATAGTTATTTAGTTTTTACGTAAGAATGTAAGTACATTAAGTTAAGCGCCATCTATTGTGTTCTGGTATAACCACTAGGTAGGTTTACCTACGTTTAGGCACGTTGCTTGGTGGCTGCACGCAGCTAGTTCACCGCTACAAATATAGAGATCGCTGTTGTTATATGAGAAATAAATAATTTGATTATCGATCGGGTCGTTTCATTCATCAACACGTTACGTACAAATGTACATACATACTAGTACGATAGTACTATAATATTGGATTGTAAACTGAATACAAACTAATATATTCAGAAATATAATCTAATCTAACCTAACCTAACCTAATCAAATGAAAAAAAAAACCAACCTAACTTAACTTAACCTAACTTTGTAATGTAGATGTAATGTAATGTAATACGATACCAATAAGTATTTTTATTTATGATTGTATCGTAAAGAATACGCTAAAATAATAATGTTTTATATGTGTGACTTTTTTGAAAAAACCGAAATTGACTGAGTAATTTACCTACTCTAAGGCAGGACGGTGTAGGTACGACGACGAGCGAAGCGAGGAGGAGTGTTAGGTTAAACTGCGACCCTACAGCGCGCGAGCCGAGCGAGCGAAGCGAGCGTGCCGCGGTAGCGGCCGGCGAAGCGCCAGAACCGAACATTTCATAAAATAACTAGGTTAGGTATACTTAATTAATACTTACCTAAATACTTATATATAAGTACCTACGTTTCAATGAAATCTGTAAGAAATATTTTTTTTTTCTTGAATTTGGACAAAATTTAGTAAATTTGCGAAAATATTGTATGGCCACTACCCAAATGGGTGGATTTTCACACCAAACGTGAGAAACGATGGGTAGAGCGTGCTGAAAAAACGCGATATGCCAAATTTCATCAAGATCTAACGACAATTCAACCCTATAACACCCGATACTAACTTAACCTAGAGAACCTTTCCGCCCCAACGCCCCTTTACATTTTTTTATCTCCGAAACCGTAAGAGCTAGAGCAAAATGGACTTCATTTTTGGACGGAGTTATATCTAATCTATATAAAAACATTTTTTTTTTGTCAAAATTGGACAAAAAAAAAAAAAAACTAAACCGGGTTTTAAATGTTTGTTTATTGACCTAGAAATTTCAAAAAAATACCATTCGACGCGGAATTACAATAATTTTCCTGCACGAGAATATCAACGCCATAATAGAGATACTTTTTGAAATAAAAAATAAACCGCCAGCGTGTCGACGACACCCCGCTTCGCGGGGTGCCTATTTCCGCTCTAAGGGACACAAGTTAACCATAACCTAACCCACTTACCAAAAATACAATGGTTACGATTAGTTTTTACCCCCCCCCCCCCCTCCCCCCCTCCCCCCCTCCCCCCTCCCTTTTTCTTACATGCCCTAACTTTATCTTCTATGGATGTGACAAATAATTAAGTAGATGGTGCAGGATGCTGAATGACAGGCAATCAACAGTTACAAAGAAATGTATTATGTAGGTACTTATAGAATATACATATAGGCGCAAGTGTGAACAACATAAAAATGGTTTTAAATCGCATATAGAATATACGCCTATGGCAAAATAAAATATAATATTTTGTTGAATAACGAGCGGGTCGACGCGACGCCACGCCGTCGCACCGGCGCGCGCGCGCGCGCTTTATATAAGCCTAATAATATTTTGTAATTGCATTATATTTGGTATATTTTTATCTCGGAAACGGTAAGAGATATCGAAAAACGGACATCATTTTTGACCACCACCATACTACGTTAGTATGTATGGTGTTTTTGATAAAATGTGTCAAAACATTTTTTTTTTCATCAAAATTAGACAAAAACCGAACGCATTCTTCAACCTGACCCGGGTCTAAAAGTTTTGTTTACGGACTTAGGGTGATAAAAAAAATACCAATCGGTGCGTATTTAAAAATGAACATGCAAAATGGGGGGTCTCGGCCCCGTGAGATGTACAGTTTTTTCATGAAAAATGAAAAACTGTATAATTTAAAAAAAAATGTATGGGAGGTACCTAAACTAGGGCGATTTGACCCCAAGACAAAAAGACCACACAAAGGGGGTGCAAAAAGAGAGCCTTGTGCAAAATTTTAACAAAATCTACCGATGTGACTACCTATAACCTAACCTAACCTAACCTAACCTAACCTAACCTAACCTAACCTAACCTAACCTAACCTAACCTAACCTAACCTAACCTAACCTAACCTAACCTAACCTAACCTAACCTAACCTAACCTAACCTAACCTAACCTAACCTAACCTAACCTAACCTAACCTAACCTAACCTAACCTAACCTAACCTAACCTAACCTAACCTAACCTAACCTAACCTAACCTAACCTAACCTAACCTAACCTAACCTAACCTAACCTAACCTAACCTAACCTAACCTAACCTAACCTAACCTAACCTAACCTAACCTAACCTAACCTAACCTAACCTAACCTAACCTAACCTAACCTAACCTAACCTAACCTAACCTAACCTAACCTAACCTAACCTAACCTAACCTAACCTAACCTAACCTAACCTAACCTAACCTAACCTAACCTAACCTAACCTAACCTAACCTAACCTAACCTAACCTAACCTAACCTAACCTAACCTAACCTAACCTAACCTAACCTAACCTAACCTAACCTAACCTAACCTAACCTAACCTAACCTAACCTAACCTAACCTAACCTAACCTAACCTAACCTAACCTAACCTAACCTAACCTAACCTAACCTAACCTAACCTAACCTAACCTAACCTAACCTAACCTAACCTAACCTAACCTAACCTAACCTAACCTAACCTAACCTAACCTAACCTAACCTAACCTAACCTAACCTAACCTAACCTAACCTAACCTAACCTAACCTAACCTAACCTAACCTAACCTAACCTAACCTAACCTAACCTAACCTAACCTAACCTAACCTAACCTAACCTAACCTAACCTAACCTAACCTAACCTAACCTAACCTAACCTAACCTAACCTAACCTAACCTAACCTAACCTAACCTAACCTAACCTAACCTAACCTAACCTAACCTAACCTAACCTAACCTAACCTAACCTAACCTAACCTAACCTAACCTAACCTAACCTAACCTAACCTAACCTAACCTAACCTAACCTAACCTAACCTAACCTAACCTAACCTAACCTAACCTAACCTAACCTAACCTAACCTAACCTAACCTAACCTAACCTAACCTAACCTAACCTAACCTAACCTAACCTAACCTAACCTAACCTAACCTAACCTAACCTAACCTAACCTAACCTAACCTAACCTAACCTAACCTAACCTAACCTAACCTAACCTAACCTAACCTAACCTAACCTAACCTAACCTAACCTAACCTAACCTAACCTAACCTAACCTAACCTAACCTAACCTAACCTAACCTAACCTAACCTAACCTAACCTAACCTAACCTAACCTAACCTAACCTAACCTAACCTAACCTAACCTAACCTAACCTAACCTAACCTAACCTAACCTAACCTAACCTAACCTAACCTAACCTAACCTAACCTAACCTAACCTAACCTAACCTAACCTAACCTAACCTAACCTAACCTAACCTAACCTAACCTAACCTAACCTAACCTAACCTAACCTAACCTAACCTAACCTAACCTAACCTAACCTAACCTAACCTAACCTAACCTAACCTAACCTAACCTAACCTAACCTAACCTAACCTAACCTAACCTAACCTAACCTAACCTAACCTAACCTAACCTAACCTAACCTAACCTAACCTAACCTAACCTAACCTAACCTAACCTAACCTAACCTAACCTAACCTAACCTAACCTAACCTAACCTAACCTAACCTAACCTAACCTAACCTAACCTAACCTAACCTAACCTAACCTAACCTAACCTAACCTAACCTAACCTAACCTAACCTAACCTAACCTAACCTAACCTAACCTAACCTAACCTAACCTAACCTAACCTAACCTAACCTAACCTAACCTAACCTAACCTAACCTAACCTAACCTAACCTAACCTAACCTAACCTAACCTAACCTAACCTAACCTAACCTAACCTAACCTAACCTAACCTAACCTAACCTAACCTAACCTAACCTAACCTAACCTAACCTAACCTAACCTAACCTAACCTAACCTAACCTAACCTAACCTAACCTAACCTAACCTAACCTAACCTAACCTAACCTAACCTAACCTAACCTAACCTAACCTAACCTAACCTAACCTAACCTAACCTAACCTAACCTAACCTAACCTAACCTAACCTAACCTAACCTAACCTAACCTAACCTAACCTATATATATATATAGTACTATAATATTGGATTGTAAACTGAATACAAACTAATATATTCAGAAATATAATCTAATCTAACCTAACCTAACCTAATCAAATGAAAAAAAAAACCAACCTAACTTAACTTAACCTAACTTTGTAATGTAGATGTAATGTAATGTAATACGATACCAATAAGTATTTTTATTTATGATTGTATCGTAAAGAATACGCTAAAATAATAATGTTTTATATGTGTGACTTTTTTGAAAAAACCGAAATTGACTGAGTAATTTACCTACTCTAAGGCAGGACGGTGTAGGTACGACGACGAGCGAAGCGAGGAGGAGTGTTAGGTTAAACTGCGACCCTACAGCGCGCGAGCCGAGCGAGCGAAGCGAGCGTGCCGCGGTAGCGGCCGGCGAAGCGCCAGAACCGAACATTTCATAAAATAACTAGGTTAGGTATACTTAATTAATACTTACCTAAATACTTATATATAAGTACCTACGTTTCAATGAAATCTGTAAGAAATATTTTTTTTTTCTTGAATTTGGACAAAATTTAGTAAATTTGCGAAAATATTGTATGGCCACTACCCAAATGGGTGGATTTTCACACCAAACGTGAGAAACGATGGGTAGAGCGTGCTGAAAAAACGCGATATGCCAAATTTCATCAAGATCTAACGACAATTCAACCCTATAACACCCGATACTAACTTAACCTAGAGAACCTTTCCGCCCCAACGCCCCTTTACATTTTTTTATCTCCGAAACCGTAAGAGCTAGAGCAAAATGGACTTCATTTTTGGACGGAGTTATATCTAATCTATATAAAAACATTTTTTTTTTGTCAAAATTGGACAAAAAAAAAAAAAAACTAAACCGGGTTTTAAATGTTTGTTTATTGACCTAGAAATTTCAAAAAAATACCATTCGACGCGGAATTACAATAATTTTCCTGCACGAGAATATCAACGCCATAATAGAGATACTTTTTGAAATAAAAAATAAACCGCCAGCGTGTCGACGACACCCCGCTTCGCGGGGTGCCTATTTCCGCTCTAAGGGACACAAGTTAACCATAACCTAACCCACTTACCAAAAATACAATGGTTACGATTAGTTTTTACCCCCCCCCCCCCTCCCCCCCTCCCCCCCTCCCCCCTCCCTTTTTCTTACATGCCCTAACTTTATCTTCTATGGATGTGACAAATAATTAAGTAGATGGTGCAGGATGCTGAATGACAGGCAATCAACAGTTACAAAGAAATGTATTATGTAGGTACTTATAGAATATACATATAGGCGCAAGTGTGAACAACATAAAAATGGTTTTAAATCGCATATAGAATATACGCCTATGGCAAAATAAAATATAATATTTTGTTGAATAACGAGCGGGTCGACGCGACGCCACGCCGTCGCACCGGCGCGCGCGCGCGCGCTTTATATAAGCCTAATAATATTTTGTAATTGCATTATATTTGGTATATTTTTATCTCGGAAACGGTAAGAGATATCGAAAAACGGACATCATTTTTGACCACCACCATACTACGTTAGTATGTATGGTGTTTTTGATAAAATGTGTCAAAACATTTTTTTTTTCATCAAAATTAGACAAAAACCGAACGCATTCTTCAACCTGACCCGGGTCTAAAAGTTTTGTTTACGGACTTAGGGTGATAAAAAAAATACCAATCGGTGCGTATTTAAAAATGAACATGCAAAATGGGGGGTCTCGGCCCCGTGAGATGTACAGTTTTTTCATGAAAAATGAAAAACTGTATAATTTAAAAAAAAATGTATGGGAGGTACCTAAACTAGGGCGATTTGACCCCAAGACAAAAAGACCACACAAAGGGGGTGCAAAAAGAGAGCCTTGTGCAAAATTTTAACAAAATCTACCGATGTGACTACCTATAACCTACTTTATTTTTAAAGATTTCAAAACCAAAAAAGCACAAATAGCCATTTCTACCCGTAACGGTGCTAGCTATCGAAAAACGGACCTCATTTTTGAGTTGCCATACTAAAGTATGGTTTCAATGAAATCTGAAAGAAATAATTTTTTTTTTTTTAATTTGGACAAAAATTTTTTTATTTGCGAAAAAAGTGTATGGCCACTACCCAAATGGGTGGGTTTTCACACCAAACGTCAAAAATGATGGGTAGAGCGTGCTGAAAAAACGCGATGTGCCAAATTTCATCAAGATCTAACGACAATTCAACCCTATAACACCAGATACTAACTTAACCTAGAGAACCTTTCCGCCCCAACGCCCCTTTACATTTTTTATCTCCGAAGCCGTAAGAGCTAGAGCAAAATGGACTTCATTTTTGGACGTTCATACTACTTAAGTAGTATTGCTATATCTAATCTATATAAAAACATTTTTTTTTGTCAAAATTGGACAAAAAATAAAATAAAAAAATCACTTACTAAAAATACAATGGTTACGATTAGTTTTTTTTTGAACGGTGTATTTTAAAAATATGAAAAAATTCATGGACACAGCGCTTATTAAGTTCATTCACCGAAAATTGTTTTGAACAAGATCGGATGAAAGGTTTCCGAGATATTGCTGAAAAACTGCCTTCCTCAAAGAAAAGGACGTAAGTGCCGTAAGATTTCTATGACGATACGACCTTTTTTAATAGGCACGGAACCCTTCGTTTTGCGTGGTCCGACACGCACTTGTTCTTACATGCCCTAAACTTATCTTCTATGGATGTGACAAATAATTAAGTAGATGGTGCAGGATGCTGAATGACAGGCAATCAACAGTTACAAAGAAATGTATTATGTAGGTACTTATAGAATATACATATAGGCGCAAGTGTGAACAACATAAAAATGGTTTTAAATCGCATATAGAATACACGCATATGGCAAAATAAAATATAGGTAATATTTTGTTGAATAACGAGCGGGTCGACGCGACGCGACGCGACGCCACGCCGTCGCACCGGCGCGCGCGCTTTATATAAGCCTCCTAACTAGTAATATTTTGTAAACAGTAATTGTATTATATTTGGTATATTTTTATCTCGGAAACGGTAAGAGATATCGAAAAACGGACCTCATTTTTGAGTTGCCATACCTACTAAAGTGTGGTTTTAATGAAATCTGTAAGAAATAATTTTATTTTACGAATTTGGACAAAATTCAGTAAATTTGCTAAAAAATTGTATGGCCACTATACAAATGTGGGGGGGGGGGGGTTTTCACACCAAACGTGAGAAATGACGGGTTAGTACATAGTAGGTACTTACATAACTACTATATTAAAACGAAAAATTACTAAAAAGTGTTCCAATAATCCAAGAGATGGCGCTTATCACTCAAAAATTCATTCTGGAACGCGCTGTTAAGATTTTTCCAGTGGTGGCGTATCTATACCCAGTGACTCTGGGTGGGTGGGTTGGGTAAAAAACAAAAAAAAAACCTGCCACGTCTAAACGCGAAGCGGAAATGAGGTGGGTAAATTAAAACCACATGTTAATTAATTGGCATTTATTGCCGCTTACTTATTTATATACCTATTGTGGGTACGTATTAAGCCGTGTAATTTATGAATGGAATGCCTAGTACTCTAAGTACCTATAGTGAAGAGATGCACGTGTTCAAGGCAACAATAACAATAGACAATAGCATGACGGCCGGCCGTTTACGACCTCATCAGAAATAACGATTATCGCTTTTATTAAAAAGCGATAAGAATCGGACCGCCCCTGTTGAGTGTTGTTCTTATCTATTATCTAGGTATTTACACATGCACGATTCTGCATGTACCTATTACACCTACCTAATAAAATAAGTAAGTTTAAGAGAAACCAAGTACCAAAATAACAATATTTTTTTGCAAATAAGTGTTTTCGCTCTTTTATAAAAAAAATAACCTCGAAGACGAAAGCGTCTTCGACGCTTCCGTCTTCTAACCTACCCGCGAACCGAGTCGGTTTTGCCACTAAGTCCATGTTCCTGTGTTGTTCTTTGAAAAACTTGAACACTTTATAGGTATAGGTACCTACCTACCTACCTACTTACCTACACCACTATCTTGGCATTGTTTAGTGTATCAGACTCAGAGAAAAGTTTATTTCACGTTTTATGCTTATTTTGATAGTAACTCAGTTACCTACTAATATTTTAAATGTAAATTTGCCTAGGTACCTATTTGATTATTTGGTCAAATGAGTCATTCATTTTGTAGAAAGTTGAGTTGTAAAACAACATTTTGCTAATTGTTGGTTGTTAAGTGTAGGTACCTATCTAAATTTGTGAAACGAGAGGACACCCCTTTTCCTATATGCCCTAATTAACCTACTCTTGGGATTAAAATAACATAATAGTTATTTAGTTTTTACGTAAGAATGTAAGTACATTAAGTTAAGCGCCATCTATTGTGTTCTGGTATAACCACTAGGTAGGTTTACCTACGTTTAGGCACGTTGCTTGGTGGCTGCACGCAGCTAGTTCACCGCTACAAATATAGAGATCGCTGTTGTTATATGAGAAATAAATAATTTGATTATCGATCGGGTCGTTTCATTCATCAACACGTTACGTACAAATGTACATACATACTAGTACGATAGTACTATAATATTGGATTGTAAACTGAATACAAACTAATATATTCAGAAATATAATCTAATCTAACCTAACCTAACCTAATCAAATGAAAAAAAAAACCAACCTAACTTAACTTAACCTAACTTTGTAATGTAGATGTAATGTAATGTAATACGATACCAATAAGTATTTTTATTTATGATTGTATCGTAAAGAATACGCTAAAATAATAATGTTTTATATGTGTGACTTTTTTGAAAAAACCGAAATTGACTGAGTAATTTACCTACTCTAAGGCAGGACGGTGTAGGTACGACGACGAGCGAAGCGAGGAGGAGTGTTAGGTTAAACTGCGACCCTACAGCGCGCGAGCCGAGCGAGCGAAGCGAGCGTGCCGCGGTAGCGGCCGGCGAAGCGCCAGAACCGAACATTTCATAAAATAACTAGGTTAGGTATACTTAATTAATACTTACCTAAATACTTATATATAAGTACCTACGTTTCAATGAAATCTGTAAGAAATATTTTTTTTTTCTTGAATTTGGACAAAATTTAGTAAATTTGCGAAAATATTGTATGGCCACTACCCAAATGGGTGGATTTTCACACCAAACGTGAGAAACGATGGGTAGAGCGTGCTGAAAAAACGCGATATGCCAAATTTCATCAAGATCTAACGACAATTCAACCCTATAACACCCGATACTAACTTAACCTAGAGAACCTTTCCGCCCCAACGCCCCTTTACATTTTTTTATCTCCGAAACCGTAAGAGCTAGAGCAAAATGGACTTCATTTTTGGACGGAGTTATATCTAATCTATATAAAAACATTTTTTTTTTGTCAAAATTGGACAAAAAAAAAAAAAAACTAAACCGGGTTTTAAATGTTTGTTTATTGACCTAGAAATTTCAAAAAAATACCATTCGACGCGGAATTACAATAATTTTCCTGCACGAGAATATCAACGCCATAATAGAGATACTTTTTGAAATAAAAAATAAACCGCCAGCGTGTCGACGACACCCCGCTTCGCGGGGTGCCTATTTCCGCTCTAAGGGACACAAGTTAACCATAACCTAACCCACTTACCAAAAATACAATGGTTACGATTAGTTTTTACCCCCCCCCCCCCCTCCCCCCCTCCCCCCCTCCCCCCTCCCTTTTTCTTACATGCCCTAACTTTATCTTCTATGGATGTGACAAATAATTAAGTAGATGGTGCAGGATGCTGAATGACAGGCAATCAACAGTTACAAAGAAATGTATTATGTAGGTACTTATAGAATATACATATAGGCGCAAGTGTGAACAACATAAAAATGGTTTTAAATCGCATATAGAATATACGCCTATGGCAAAATAAAATATAATATTTTGTTGAATAACGAGCGGGTCGACGCGACGCCACGCCGTCGCACCGGCGCGCGCGCGCGCGCTTTATATAAGCCTAATAATATTTTGTAATTGCATTATATTTGGTATATTTTTATCTCGGAAACGGTAAGAGATATCGAAAAACGGACATCATTTTTGACCACCACCATACTACGTTAGTATGTATGGTGTTTTTGATAAAATGTGTCAAAACATTTTTTTTTTCATCAAAATTAGACAAAAACCGAACGCATTCTTCAACCTGACCCGGGTCTAAAAGTTTTGTTTACGGACTTAGGGTGATAAAAAAAATACCAATCGGTGCGTATTTAAAAATGAACATGCAAAATGGGGGGTCTCGGCCCCGTGAGATGTACAGTTTTTTCATGAAAAATGAAAAACTGTATAATTTAAAAAAAAATGTATGGGAGGTACCTAAACTAGGGCGATTTGACCCCAAGACAAAAAGACCACACAAAGGGGGTGCAAAAAGAGAGCCTTGTGCAAAATTTTAACAAAATCTACCGATGTGACTACCTATAACCTAACCTAACCTAACCTAACCTAACCTAACCTAACCTAACCTAACCTAACCTAACCTAACCTAACCTAACCTAACCTAACCTAACCTAACCTAACCTAACCTAACCTAACCTAACCTAACCTAACCTAACCTAACCTAACCTAACCTAACCTAACCTAACCTAACCTAACCTAACCTAACCTAACCTAACCTAACCTAACCTAACCTAACCTAACCTAACCTAACCTAACCTAACCTAACCTAACCTAACCTAACCTAACCTAACCTAACCTAACCTAACCTAACCTAACCTAACCTAACCTAACCTAACCTAACCTAACCTAACCTAACCTAACCTAACCTAACCTAACCTAACCTAACCTAACCTAACCTAACCTAACCTAACCTAACCTAACCTAACCTAACCTAACCTAACCTAACCTAACCTAACCTAACCTAACCTAACCTAACCTAACCTAACCTAACCTAACCTAACCTAACCTAACCTAACCTAACCTAACCTAACCTAACCTAACCTAACCTAACCTAACCTAACCTAACCTAACCTAACCTAACCTAACCTAACCTAACCTAACCTAACCTAACCTAACCTAACCTAACCTAACCTAACCTAACCTAACCTAACCTAACCTAACCTAACCTAACCTAACCTAACCTAACCTAACCTAACCTAACCTAACCTAACCTAACCTAACCTAACCTAACCTAACCTAACCTAACCTAACCTAACCTAACCTAACCTAACCTAACCTAACCTAACCTAACCTAACCTAACCTAACCTAACCTAACCTAACCTAACCTAACCTAACCTAACCTAACCTAACCTAACCTAACCTAACCTAACCTAACCTAACCTAACCTAACCTAACCTAACCTAACCTAACCTAACCTAACCTAACCTAACCTAACCTAACCTAACCTAACCTAACCTAACCTAACCTAACCTAACCTAACCTAACCTAACCTAACCTAACCTAACCTAACCTAACCTAACCTAACCTAACCTAACCTAACCTAACCTAACCTAACCTAACCTAACCTAACCTAACCTAACCTAACCTAACCTAACCTAACCTAACCTAACCTAACCTAACCTAACCTAACCTAACCTAACCTAACCTAACCTAACCTAACCTAACCTAACCTAACCTAACCTAACCTAACCTAACCTAACCTAACCTAACCTAACCTAACCTAACCTAACCTAACCTAACCTAACCTAACCTAACCTAACCTAACCTAACCTAACCTAACCTAACCTAACCTAACCTAACCTAACCTAACCTAACCTAACCTAACCTAACCTAACCTAACCTAACCTAACCTAACCTAACCTAACCTAACCTAACCTAACCTAACCTAACCTAACCTAACCTAACCTAACCTAACCTAACCTAACCTAACCTAACCTAACCTAACCTAACCTAACCTAACCTAACCTAACCTAACCTAACCTAACCTAACCTAACCTAACCTAACCTAACCTAACCTAACCTAACCTAACCTAACCTAACCTAACCTAACCTAACCTAACCTAACCTAACCTAACCTAACCTAACCTAACCTAACCTAACCTAACCTAACCTAACCTAACCTAACCTAACCTAACCTAACCTAACCTAACCTAACCTAACCTAACCTAACCTAACCTAACCTAACCTAACCTAACCTAACCTAACCTAACCTAACCTAACCTAACCTAACCTAACCTA
>CAKOAI010000002.1:5000-7500 GCA_932294315.1 Epinotia nisella | reverse complement strand
CTAACTAACCTAACCTAACCTAACCTAACCTAACCTAACCTAACCTAACCTAACCTAACCTAACCTAACCTAACCTAACCTAACCTAACCTAACCTAACCTAACCTAACCTAACCTAACCTAACCTAAACCTAACCTACCTAACCTAACCTAACCTAACTAACCTAACCTAACCTAACCTAACCTAACCTAACCTAACCTAACCTAACCTAACCTAACCTAACCTAACCTAACCTAACCTAACCTAACCTAACCTAACCTAACCTAACCTAACCTAACCTAACCTAACCTAACCTAACCTAACCTAACCTAACCTAACCTAACCTAACTAACCTAACCTAACCTAACCTAACCTAACCTAACCTAACCTAACCTAACCTAACCTAACCTAACCTAACCTAACCTAACCTAACCTAACCTAACTAACCTAACCTAACCTAACCTAACCTAACCTAACCTAACCTAACCTAACCTAACCTAACCTAACCTAACCTAACCTAACCTAACCTAACCTAACCTAACCTAACCTAACCTAACCTAACCTAACCTAACCTAACCTAACCTAACCTAACCTAACCTAACCTAACCTAACCTAACCTAACCTAACCTAACCTAACCTACCTACCTAACCTAACCTAACCTAACCTACCTAACCTAACCTAACCTAACCTAACCTAACCTAACCTAACCTAACCTAACCTAACCTAACCTAACCTAACCTAACCTAACCTAACCTAACCTAACCTAACCTAACCTAACCTAACCTAACCTAACCTAACCTAACCTAACCTAACCTAACCTAACCTAACCTAACCTAACCTAACCTAACCTAACCTAACCTAACCTAACCTAACCTAACCTAACCTAACCTAACCTAACCTAACCTAACCTAACCTAACCTAACCTAACCTAACCTAACCTAACCTAACCTAACCTAACCTAACCTAACCTAACCTAACCTAACCTAACCTAACCTAACCTAACCTAACTAACCTAACCTAACCTAACCTAACCTAACCTAACCTAACCTAACCTAACCTAACCTAACCTAACCTAACCTAACCTAACCTAACCTAACCTAACCTAACCTAACCTAACCTAACCTAACCTAACCTAACCTAACCTAACCTAACCTAACCTAACCTAACCTAACCTAACCTAACCTAACCTAACCTAACCTAACCTAACCTAACCTAACCTAACCTAACCTAACCTAACCTAACCTAACCTAACCTAACCTAACCTAACCTAACCTAACCTAACCTAACCTAACCTAGACCTAACCTAACCTAACCTAACCTAACCTAACCTAACCTAACCTAACCTAACCTAACCTAACCTAACCTAACCTAACCTAACCTAACCTAACCTAACCTAACCTAACCTAACCTAACCTAACCTAACCTAACCTAACCTAACCTAACCTAACCTACACCTAACCTAACCTAACCTAACCTAACCTAACCTAACCTAACCTAACCTAACCTAACCTAACCTAACTAACCTAACTAACCTAACCTAACCTAACCTAACCTAACCTAACCTAACCTAACCTAACCTAACCTAACCTAACCTAACCTAACCTAACCTAACCTAACCTAACCTAACCTAACCTAACCTAACCTAACCTACCTAACCTAACCTAACCTAACCTACCTAACCTAACCTAACCTAACTAACCTAACCTAACCTAACCGAACCTAACCTAACCTAACTAACCTAACCTAACCTAACCTAACCTAACCTAACCTAACCTACCTAACCTAACCTAACCTAACCTAACCTAACCTAACCTAACCTAACCTAACCTAGACTAACCTAACCTAACCTAACCTAACCTAACCTAACCTAACCTAACCTAACCTAACCTAACCTAACCTAACCTAACCTAACCTACCTAACCTAACCTAACCTAACCTAACCTAACCTAACCTAACCTAACCTAACCTAACCTAACCTAACCTAACCTAACCTAACCTAACCTAACCTAACCTAACCTAACCTAACCTAACCTAACTAACCTAACCTAACCTAACCTAACCTAACCTAACCTAACCTAACCTAACCTAACCTAACCTAACCTAACCTAACCTAACCTAACCTAACCTAACCTAACCTAACCTAACCTAACCTAACCTAACCTAACCTAACCTAACCTAACCTAACCTAACCTAACCTAACCTAAACTAACCTAACCTAACCTAACCTAACCTAACCTAACCTAACCTAACCTAACCTAACCTAACCTAACCTAACCTAACCTAACCTAACCTAACCTAACCTAACCTAACCTAACCTAACCTAACCTAACCTAACCTAACCTAACCTAACCTAACCTAACCTAACCTAACCTAACCTAACCTAACCTAACCTAACCTAACCTAACCTAACCTAACCTAACCTAACCTAACCTAACCTAACCTAACCTAACCTAACCTAACCTAACCTAACCTAACCTAACCTAACCTAACCTAACCTAACCTAACCTAACCTAACCTAAC
>CAKOAI010000001.1:0-17807 GCA_932294315.1 Epinotia nisella | reverse complement strand
CAGAATTGGAAGAGAGGGAAGCCCCGCCTGCCATGAGTGCGGCGCTGAGGATGACTCGGCCCAGCATACGCTGGAGTGGTGCAGCAGGTGGGCTGAGGAGCGCCGCACTATGGTGACGGCCCTCGGGGTGGATGATCTCTCGCTGCGCAGTGTCGTGTCGGCCATGCTGGGCGGCGAGAGATCGTGGGAAGCGGTGGCCTCCTTTTGCGAAACAGTCATCACGCAGAAGGAGGCCGCGGAGAGGGAGCGCGAAGACAGTGCGGACGCGCTCCCGCTCCGGCGCAGACGGCGGGGTAGAAGGCGCGCGCGGTTCGCAGCCGCTCATCGCGTCCTCCCCCAGTAGGGCCAGTGGGCAGGGGACCCACATTGCACGGCTCTACATGACTGTCTGGGGGGAAGGTCAAGCGTCCTGACCTTCCCCTCCTTTGGTGCGGGTTCCTGGCAGGAGTATAAGCCAGGACTCCCGGGGGGCGTCGTGGTGGAATGTTCGCGATCCCATGGCGCCCCCTTAACGGTAATGCGGGTGACGCCGGTGTGTTTTTAGTGGGTATGCTCCTCGGATGGCGGTGGGAGGAGAGAGTCCCACATAACCCCCAAATGGGCCTTCCCCGGGTCGGGGGTATGCATAAAGCATTTTCACATCGTCAAAAAAAAAAAAAAAAAAAAAAAAAAAAAAGGTTAGGTTAGGTTAGGTTAGGTTAGGTTAGGTTAGGTTAGGTTAGGTTAGGTTAGGTTAGGTTAGGTTAGGTTAGGTTAGGTTAGGTTAGGTTAGGTTAGGTTAGGTTAGGTTAGGTTAGGTTAGGTTAGGTTAGGTTAGGTTAGGTTAGGTTAGGTTAGGTTAGGTTAGGTTAGGTTAGGTTAGGTTAGGTTAGGTTAGGTTAGGTTAGGTTAGGTTAGGTTAGGTTAGGTTAGGTTAGGTTAGGTTAGGTTAGGTTAGGTTAGGTTAGGTTAGGTTAGGTTAGGTTAGGTTAGGTTAGGTTAGGTTAGGTTAGGTTAGGTTAGGTTAGGTTAGGTTAGGTTAGGTTAGGTTAGGTTAGGTTAGGTTAGGTTAGGTTAGGTTAGGTTAGGTTAGGTTAGGTTAGGTTAGGTTAGGTTAGGTTAGGTTAGGTTAGGTTAGGTTAGGTTAGGTTAGGTTAGGTTAGGTTAGGTTAGGTTAGGTTAGGTTAGGTTAGGTTAGGTTAGGTTAGGTTAGGTTAGGTTAGGTTAGGTTAGGTTAGGTTAGGTTAGGTTAGGTTAGGTTAGGTTAGGTTAGGTTAGGTTAGGTTAGGTTAGGTTAGGTTAGGTTAGGTTAGGTTAGGTTAGGTTAGGTTAGGTTAGGTTAGGTTAGGTTAGGTTAGGTTAGGTTAGGTTAGGTTAGGTTAGGTTAGGTTAGGTTAGGTTAGGTTAGGTTAGGTTAGGTTAGGTTAGGTTAGGTTAGGTTAGGTTAGGTTAGGTTAGGTTAGGTTAGGTTAGGTTAGGTTAGGTTAGGTTAGGTTAGGTTAGGTTAGGTTAGGTTAGGTTAGGTTAGGTTAGGTTAGGTTAGGTTAGGTTAGGTTAGGTTAGGTTAGGTTAGGTTAGGTTAGGTTAGGTTAGGTTAGGTTAGGTTAGGTTAGGTTAGGTTAGGTTAGGTTAGGTTAGGTTAGGTTAGGTTAGGTTAGGTTAGGTTAGGTTAGGTTAGGTTAGGTTAGGTTAGGTTAGGTTAGGTTAGGTTAGGTTAGGTTAGGTTAGGTTAGGTTAGGTTAGGTTAGGTTAGGTTAGGTTAGGTTAGGTTAGGTTAGGTTAGGTTAGGTTAGGTTAGGTTAGGTTAGGTTAGGTTAGGTTAGGTTAGGTTAGGTTAGGTTAGGTTAGGTTAGGTTAGGTTAGGTTAGGTTAGGTTAGGTTAGGTTAGGTTAGGTTAGGTTAGGTTAGGTTAGGTTAGGTTAGGTTAGGTTAGGTTAGGTTAGGTTAGGTTAGGTTAGGTTAGGTTAGGTTAGGTTAGGTTAGGTTAGGTTAGGTTAGGTTAGGTTAGGTTAGGTTAGGTTAGGTTAGGTTAGGTTAGGTTAGGTTAGGTTAGGTTAGGTTAGGTTAGGTTAGGTTAGGTTAGGTTAGGTTAGGTTAGGTTAGGTTAGGTTAGGTTAGGTTAGGTTAGGTTAGGTTAGGTTAGGTTAGGTTAGGTTAGGTTAGGTTAGGTTAGGTTAGGTTAGGTTAGGTTAGGTTAGGTTAGGTTAGGTTAGGTTAGGTTAGGTTAGGTTAGGTTAGGTTAGGTTAGGTTAGGTTAGGTTAGGTTAGGTTAGGTTAGGTTAGGTTAGGTTAGGTTAGGTTAGGTTAGGTTAGGTTAGGTTAGGTTAGGTTAGGTTAGGTTAGGTTAGGTTAGGTTAGGTTAGGTTAGGTTAGGTTAGGTTAGGTTAGGTTAGGTTAGGTTAGGTTAGGTTAGGTTAGGTTAGGTTAGGTTAGGTTAGGTTAGGTTAGGTTAGGTTAGGTTAGGTTAGGTTAGGTTAGGTTAGGTTAGGTTAGGTTAGGTTAGGTTAGGTTAGGTTAGGTTAGGTTAGGTTAGGTTAGGTTAGGTTAGGTTAGGTTAGGTTAGGTTAGGTTAGGTTAGGTTAGGTTAGGTTAGGTTAGGTTAGGTTAGGTTAGGTTAGGTTAGGTTAGGTTAGGTTAGGTTAGGTTAGGTTAGGTTAGGTTAGGTTAGGTTAGGTTAGGTTAGGTTAGGTTAGGTTAGGTTAGGTTAGGTTAGGTTAGGTTAGGTTAGGTTAGGTTAGGTTAGGTTAGGTTAGGTTAGGTTAGGTTAGGTTAGGTTAGGTTAGGTTAGGTTAGGTTAGGTTAGGTTAGGTTAGGTTAGGTTAGGTTAGGTTAGGTTAGGTTAGGTTAGGTTAGGTTAGGTTAGGTTAGGTTAGGTTAGGTTAGGTTAGGTTAGGTTAGGTTAGGTTAGGTTAGGTTAGGTTAGGTTAGGTTAGGTTAGGTTAGGTTAGGTTAGGTTAGGTTAGGTTAGGTTAGGTTAGGTTAGGTTAGGTTAGGTTAGGTTAGGTTAGGTTAGGTTAGGTTAGGTTAGGTTAGGTTAGGTTAGGTTAGGTTAGGTTAGGTTAGGTTAGGTTAGGTTAGGTTAGGTTAGGTTAGGTTAGGTTAGGTTAGGTTAGGTTAGGTTAGGTTAGGTTAGGTTAGGTTAGGTTAGGTTAGGTTAGGTTAGGTTAGGTTAGGTTAGGTTAGGTTAGGTTAGGTTAGGTTAGGTTAGGTTAGGTTAGGTTAGGTTAGGTTAGGTTAGGTTAGGTTAGGTTAGGTTAGGTTAGGTTAGGTTAGGTTAGGTTAGGTTAGGTTAGGTTAGGTTAGGTTAGGTTAGGTTAGGTTAGGTTAGGTTAGGTTAGGTTAGGTTAGGTTAGGTTAGGTTAGGTTAGGTTAGGTTAGGTTAGGTTAGGTTAGGTTAGGTTAGGTTAGGTTAGGTTAGGTTAGGTTAGGTTAGGTTAGGTTAGGTTAGGTTAGGTTAGGTTAGGTTAGGTTAGGTTAGGTTAGGTTAGGTTAGGTTAGGTTAGGTTAGGTTAGGTTAGGTTAGGTTAGGTTAGGTTAGGTTAGGTTAGGTTAGGTTAGGTTAGGTTAGGTTAGGTTAGGTTAGGTTAGGTTAGGTTAGGTTAGGTTAGGTTAGGTTAGGTTAGGTTAGGTTAGGTTAGGTTAGGTTAGGTTAGGTTAGGTTAGGTTAGGTTAGGTTAGGTTAGGTTAGGTTAGGTTAGGTTAGGTTAGGTTAGGTTAGGTTAGGTTAGGTTAGGTTAGGTTAGGTTAGGTTAGGTTAGGTTAGGTTAGGTTAGGTTAGGTTAGGTTAGGTTAGGTTAGGTTAGGTTAGGTTAGGTTAGGTTAGGTTAGGTTAGGTTAGGTTAGGTTAGGTTAGGTTAGGTTAGGTTAGGTTAGGTTAGGTTAGGTTAGGTTAGGTTAGGTTAGGTTAGGTTAGGTTAGGTTAGGTTAGGTTAGGTTAGGTTAGGTTAGGTTAGGTTAGGTTAGGTTAGGTTAGGTTAGGTTAGGTTAGGTTAGGTTAGGTTAGGTTAGGTTAGGTTAGGTTAGGTTAGGTTAGGTTAGGTTAGGTTAGGTTAGGTTAGGTTAGGTTAGGTTAGGTTAGGTTAGGTTAGGTTAGGTTAGGTTAGGTTAGGTTAGGTTAGGTTAGGTTAGGTTAGGTTAGGTTAGGTTAGGTTAGGTTAGGTTAGGTTAGGTTAGGTTAGGTTAGGTTAGGTTAGGTTAGGTTAGGTTAGGTTAGGTTAGGTTAGGTTAGGTTAGGTTAGGTTAGGTTAGGTTAGGTTAGGTTAGGTTAGGTTAGGTTAGGTTAGGTTAGGTTAGGTTAGGTTAGGTTAGGTTAGGTTAGGTTAGGTTAGGTTAGGTTAGGTTAGGTTAGGTTAGGTTAGGTTAGGTTAGGTTAGGTTAGGTTAGGTTAGGTTAGGTTAGGTTAGGTTAGGTTAGGTTAGGTTAGGTTAGGTTAGGTTAGGTTAGGTTAGGTTAGGTTAGGTTAGGTTAGGTTAGGTTAGGTTAGGTTAGGTTAGGTTAGGTTA
The DNA here is from genome assembly GCA_932294315.1 of Epinotia nisella. NCBI lineage: Eukaryota > Metazoa > Arthropoda > Insecta > Lepidoptera > Tortricidae > Epinotia > Epinotia nisella. Next base: position 13,326 of record CAKOAI010000001.1, on the reverse strand, counting down.
GGTTAGGTTAGGTTAGGTTAGGTTAGGTTAGGTTAGGTTAGGTTAGGTTAGGTTAGGTTAGGTTAGGTTAGGTTAGGTTAGGTTAGGTTAGGTTAGGTTAGGTTAGGTTAGGTTAGGTTAGGTTAGGTTAGGTTAGGTTAGGTTAGGTTAGGTTAGGTTAGGTTAGGTTAGGTTAGGTTAGGTTAGGTTAGGTTAGGTTAGGTTAGGTTAGGTTAGGTTAGGTTAGGTTAGGTTAGGTTAGGTTAGGTTAGGTTAGGTTAGGTTAGGTTAGGTTAGGTTAGGTTAGGTTAGGTTAGGTTAGGTTAGGTTAGGTTAGGTTAGGTTAGGTTAGGTTAGGTTAGGTTAGGTTAGGTTAGGTTAGGTTAGGTTAGGTTAGGTTAGGTTAGGTTAGGTTAGGTTAGGTTAGGTTAGGTTAGGTTAGGTTAGGTTAGGTTAGGTTAGGTTAGGTTAGGTTAGGTTAGGTTAGGTTAGGTTAGGTTAGGTTAGGTTAGGTTAGGTTAGGTTAGGTTAGGTTAGGTTAGGTTAGGTTAGGTTAGGTTAGGTTAGGTTAGGTTAGGTTAGGTTAGGTTAGGTTAGGTTAGGTTAGGTTAGGTTAGGTTAGGTTAGGTTAGGTTAGGTTAGGTTAGGTTAGGTTAGGTTAGGTTAGGTTAGGTTAGGTTAGGTTAGGTTAGGTTAGGTTAGGTTAGGTTAGGTTAGGTTAGGTTAGGTTAGGTTAGGTTAGGTTAGGTTAGGTTAGGTTAGGTTAGGTTAGGTTAGGTTAGGTTAGGTTAGGTTAGGTTAGGTTAGGTTAGGTTAGGTTAGGTTAGGTTAGGTTAGGTTAGGTTAGGTTAGGTTAGGTTAGGTTAGGTTAGGTTAGGTTAGGTTAGGTTAGGTTAGGTTAGGTTAGGTTAGGTTAGGTTAGGTTAGGTTAGGTTAGGTTAGGTTAGGTTAGGTTAGGTTAGGTTAGGTTAGGTTAGGTTAGGTTAGGTTAGGTTAGGTTAGGTTAGGTTAGGTTAGGTTAGGTTAGGTTAGGTTAGGTTAGGTTAGGTTAGGTTAGGTTAGGTTAGGTTAGGTTAGGTTAGGTTAGGTTAGGTTAGGTTAGGTTAGGTTAGGTTAGGTTAGGTTAGGTTAGGTTAGGTTAGGTTAGGTTAGGTTAGGTTAGGTTAGGTTAGGTTAGGTTAGGTTAGGTTAGGTTAGGTTAGGTTAGGTTAGGTTAGGTTAGGTTAGGTTAGGTTAGGTTAGGTTAGGTTAGGTTAGGTTAGGTTAGGTTAGGTTAGGTTAGGTTAGGTTAGGTTAGGTTAGGTTAGGTTAGGTTAGGTTAGGTTAGGTTAGGTTAGGTTAGGTTAGGTTAGGTTAGGTTAGGTTAGGTTAGGTTAGGTTAGGTTAGGTTAGGTTAGGTTAGGTTAGGTTAGGTTAGGTTAGGTTAGGTTAGGTTAGGTTAGGTTAGGTTAGGTTAGGTTAGGTTAGGTTAGGTTAGGTTAGGTTAGGTTAGGTTAGGTTAGGTTAGGTTAGGTTAGGTTAGGTTAGGTTAGGTTAGGTTAGGTTAGGTTAGGTTAGGTTAGGTTAGGTTAGGTTAGGTTAGGTTAGGTTAGGTTAGGTTAGGTTAGGTTAGGTTAGGTTAGGTTAGGTTAGGTTAGGTTAGGTTAGGTTAGGTTAGGTTAGGTTAGGTTAGGTTAGGTTAGGTTAGGTTAGGTTAGGTTAGGTTAGGTTAGGTTAGGTTAGGTTAGGTTAGGTTAGGTTAGGTTAGGTTAGGTTAGGTTAGGTTAGGTTAGGTTAGGTTAGGTTAGGTTAGGTTAGGTTAGGTTAGGTTAGGTTAGGTTAGGTTAGGTTAGGTTAGGTTAGGTTAGGTTAGGTTAGGTTAGGTTAGGTTAGGTTAGGTTAGGTTAGGTTAGGTTAGGTTAGGTTAGGTTAGGTTAGGTTAGGTTAGGTTAGGTTAGGTTAGGTTAGGTTAGGTTAGGTTAGGTTAGGTTAGGTTAGGTTAGGTTAGGTTAGGTTAGGTTAGGTTAGGTTAGGTTAGGTTAGGTTAGGTTAGGTTAGGTTAGGTTAGGTTAGGTTAGGTTAGGTTAGGTTAGGTTAGGTTAGGTTAGGTTAGGTTAGGTTAGGTTAGGTTAGGTTAGGTTAGGTTAGGTTAGGTTAGGTTAGGTTAGGTTAGGTTAGGTTAGGTTAGGTTAGGTTAGGTTAGGTTAGGTTAGGTTAGGTTAGGTTAGGTTAGGTTAGGTTAGGTTAGGTTAGGTTAGGTTAGGTTAGGTTAGGTTAGGTTAGGTTAGGTTAGGTTAGGTTAGGTTAGGTTAGGTTAGGTTAGGTTAGGTTAGGTTAGGTTAGGTTAGGTTAGGTTAGGTTAGGTTAGGTTAGGTTAGGTTAGGTTAGGTTAGGTTAGGTTAGGTTAGGTTAGGTTAGGTTAGGTTAGGTTAGGTTAGGTTAGGTTAGGTTAGGTTAGGTTAGGTTAGGTTAGGTTAGGTTAGGTTAGGTTAGGTTAGGTTAGGTTAGGTTAGGTTAGGTTAGGTTAGGTTAGGTTAGGTTAGGTTAGGTTAGGTTAGGTTAGGTTAGGTTAGGTTAGGTTAGGTTAGGTTAGGTTAGGTTAGGTTAGGTTAGGTTAGGTTAGGTTAGGTTAGGTTAGGTTAGGTTAGGTTAGGTTAGGTTAGGTTAGGTTAGGTTAGGTTAGGTTAGGTTAGGTTAGGTTAGGTTAGGTTAGGTTAGGTTAGGTTAGGTTAGGTTAGGTTAGGTTAGGTTAGGTTAGGTTAGGTTAGGTTAGGTTAGGTTAGGTTAGGTTAGGTTAGGTTAGGTTAGGTTAGGTTAGGTTAGGTTAGGTTAGGTTAGGTTAGGTTAGGTTAGGTTAGGTTAGGTTAGGTTAGGTTAGGTTAGGTTAGGTTAGGTTAGGTTAGGTTAGGTTAGGTTAGGTTAGGTTAGGTTAGGTTAGGTTAGGTTAGGTTAGGTTAGGTTAGGTTAGGTTAGGTTAGGTTAGGTTAGGTTAGGTTAGGTTAGGTTAGGTTAGGTTAGGTTAGGTTAGGTTAGGTTAGGTTAGGTTAGGTTAGGTTAGGTTAGGTTAGGTTAGGTTAGGTTAGGTTAGGTTAGGTTAGGTTAGGTTAGGTTAGGTTAGGTTAGGTTAGGTTAGGTTAGGTTAGGTTAGGTTAGGTTAGGTTAGGTTAGGTTAGGTTAGGTTAGGTTAGGTTAGGTTAGGTTAGGTTAGGTTAGGTTAGGTTAGGTTAGGTTAGGTTAGGTTAGGTTAGGTTAGGTTAGGTTAGGTTAGGTTAGGTTAGGTTAGGTTAGGTTAGGTTAGGTTAGGTTAGGTTAGGTTAGGTTAGGTTAGGTTAGGTTAGGTTAGGTTAGGTTAGGTTAGGTTAGGTTAGGTTAGGTTAGGTTAGGTTAGGTTAGGTTAGGTTAGGTTAGGTTAGGTTAGGTTAGGTTAGGTTAGGTTAGGTTAGGTTAGGTTAGGTTAGGTTAGGTTAGGTTAGGTTAGGTTAGGTTAGGTTAGGTTAGGTTAGGTTAGGTTAGGTTAGGTTAGGTTAGGTTAGGTTAGGTTAGGTTAGGTTAGGTTAGGTTAGGTTAGGTTAGGTTAGGTTAGGTTAGGTTAGGTTAGGTTAGGTTAGGTTAGGTTAGGTTAGGTTAGGTTAGGTTAGGTTAGGTTAGGTTAGGTTAGGTTAGGTTAGGTTAGGTTAGGTTAGGTTAGGTTAGGTTAGGTTAGGTTAGGTTAGGTTAGGTTAGGTTAGGTTAGGTTAGGTTAGGTTAGGTTAGGTTAGGTTAGGTTAGGTTAGGTTAGGTTAGGTTAGGTTAGGTTCGGTTAGGTTAGGTTAGGTTAGGTTAGGTTAGGTTAGGTTAGGTTAGGTTAGGTTAGGTTAGGTTAGGTTAGGTTAGGTTAGGTTAGGTTAGGTTAGGTTAGGTTAGGTTAGGTTAGGTTAGGTTAGGTTAGGTTAGGTTAGGTTAGGTTAGGTTAGGTTAGGTTAGGTTAGGTTAGGTTAGGTTAGGTTAGGTTAGGTTAGGTTAGGTTAGGTTAGGTTAGGTTAGGTTAGGTTAGGTTAGGTTAGGTTAGGTTAGGTTAGGTTAGGTTAGGTTAGGTTAGGTTAGGTTAGGTTAGGTTAGGTTAGGTTAGGTTAGGTTAGGTTAGGTTAGGTTAGGTTAGGTTAGGTTAGGTTAGGTTAGGTTAGGTTAGGTTAGGTTAGGTTAGGTTAGGTTAGGTTAGGTTAGGTTAGGTTAGGTTAGGTTAGGTTAGGTTAGGTTAGGTTAGGTTAGGTTAGGTTAGGTTAGGTTAGGTTAGGTTAGGTTAGGTTAGGTTAGGTTAGGTTAGGTTAGGTTAGGTTAGGTTAGGTTAGGTTAGGTTAGGTTAGGTTAGGTTAGGTTAGGTTAGGTTAGGTTAGGTTAGGTTAGGTTAGGTTAGGTTAGGTTAGGTTAGGTTAGGTTAGGTTAGGTTAGGTTAGGTTAGGTTAGGTTAGGTTAGGTTAGGTTAGGTTAGGTTAGGTTAGGTTAGGTTAGGTTAGGTTAGGTTAGGTTAGGTTAGGTTAGGTTAGGTTAGGTTAGGTTAGGTTAGGTTAGGTTAGGTTAGGTTAGGTTAGGTTAGGTTAGGTTAGGTTAGGTTAGGTTAGGTTAGGTTAGGTTAGGTTAGGTTAGGTTAGGTTAGGTTAGGTTAGGTTAGGTTAGGTTAGGTTAGGTTAGGTTAGGTTAGGTTAGGTTAGGTTAGGTTAGGTTAGGTTAGGTTAGGTTAGGTTAGGTTAGGTTAGGTTAGGTTAGGTTAGGTTAGGTTAGGTTAGGTTAGGTTAGGTTAGGTTAGGTTAGGTTAGGTTAGGTTAGGTTAGGTTAGGTTAGGTTAGGTTAGGTTAGGTTAGGTTAGGTTAGGTTAGGTTAGGTTAGGTTAGGTTAGGTTAGGTTAGGTTAGGTTAGGTTAGGTTAGGTTAGGTTAGGTTAGGTTAGGTTAGGTTAGGTTAGGTTAGGTTAGGTTAGGTTAGGTTAGGTTAGGTTAGGTTAGGTTAGGTTAGGTTAGGTTAGGTTAGGTTAGGTTAGGTTAGGTTAGGTTAGGTTAGGTTAGGTTAGGTTAGGTTAGGTTAGGTTAGGTTAGGTTAGGTTAGGTTAGGTTAGGTTAGGTTAGGTTAGGTTAGGTTAGGTTAGGTTAGGTTAGGTTAGGTTAGGTTAGGTTAGGTTAGGTTAGGTTAGGTTAGGTTAGGTTAGGTTAGGTTAGGTTAGGTTAGGTTAGGTTAGGTTAGGTTAGGTTAGGTTAGGTTAGGTTAGGTTAGGTTAGGTTAGGTTAGGTTAGGTTAGGTTAGGTTAGGTTAGGTTAGGTTAGGTTAGGTTAGGTTAGGTTAGGTTAGGTTAGGTTAGGTTAGGTTAGGTTAGGTTAGGTTAGGTTAGGTTAGGTTAGGTTAGGTTAGGTTAGGTTAGGTTAGGTTAGGTTAGGTTAGGTTAGGTTAGGTTAGGTTAGGTTAGGTTAGGTTAGGTTAGGTTAGGTTAGGTTAGGTTAGGTTAGGTTAGGTTAGGTTAGGTTAGGTTAGGTTAGGTTAGGTTAGGTTAGGTTAGGTTAGGTTAGGTTAGGTTAGGTTAGGTTAGGTTAGGTTAGGTTAGGTTAGGTTAGGTTAGGTTAGGTTAGGTTAGGTTAGGTTAGGTTAGGTTAGGTTAGGTTAGGTTAGGTTAGGTTAGGTTAGGTTAGGTTAGGTTAGGTTAGGTTAGGTTAGGTTAGGTTAGGTTAGGTTAGGTTAGGTTAGGTTAGGTTAGGTTAGGTTAGGTTAGGTTAGGTTAGGTTAGGTTAGGTTAGGTTAGGTTAGGTTAGGTTAGGTTAGGTTAGGTTAGGTTAGGTTAGGTTAGGTTAGGTTAGGTTAGGTTAGGTTAGGTTAGGTTAGGTTAGGTTAGGTTAGGTTAGGTTAGGTTAGGTTAGGTTAGGTTAGGTTAGGTTAGGTTAGGTTAGGTTAGGTTAGGTTAGGTTAGGTTAGGTTAGGTTAGGTTAGGTTAGGTTAGGTTAGGTTAGGTTAGGTTAGGTTAGGTTAGGTTAGGTTAGGTTAGGTTAGGTTAGGTTAGGTTAGGTTAGGTTAGGTTAGGTTAGGTTAGGTTAGGTTAGGTTAGGTTAGGTTAGGTTAGGTTAGGTTAGGTTAGGTTAGGTTAGGTTAGGTTAGGTTAGGTTAGGTTAGGTTAGGTTAGGTTAGGTTAGGTTAGGTTAGGTTAGGTTAGGTTAGGTTAGGTTAGGTTAGGTTAGGTTAGGTTAGGTTAGGTTAGGTTAGGTTAGGTTAGGTTAGGTTAGGTTAGGTTAGGTTAGGTTAGGTTAGGTTAGGTTAGGTTAGGTTAGGTTAGGTTAGGTTAGGTTAGGTTAGGTTAGGTTAGGTTAGGTTAGGTTAGGTTAGGTTAGGTTAGGTTAGGTTAGGTTAGGTTAGGTTAGGTTAGGTTAGGTTAGGTTAGGTTAGGTTAGGTTAGGTTAGGTTAGGTTAGGTTAGGTTAGGTTAGGTTAGGTTAGGTTAGGTTAGGTTAGGTTAGGTTAGGTTAGGTTAGGTTAGGTTAGGTTAGGTTAGGTTAGGTTAGGTTAGGTTAGGTTAGGTTAGGTTAGGTTAGGTTAGGTTAGGTTAGGTTAGGTTAGGTTAGGTTAGGTTAGGTTAGGTTAGGTTAGGTTAGGTTAGGTTAGGTTAGGTTAGGTTAGGTTAGGTTAGGTTAGGTTAGGTTAGGTTAGGTTAGGTTAGGTTAGGTTAGGTTAGGTTAGGTTAGGTTAGGTTAGGTTAGGTTAGGTTAGGTTAGGTTAGGTTAGGTTAGGTTAGGTTAGGTTAGGTTAGGTTAGGTTAGGTTAGGTTAGGTTAGGTTAGGTTAGGTTAGGTTAGGTTAGGTTAGGTTAGGTTAGGTTAGGTTAGGTTAGGTTAGGTTAGGTTAGGTTAGGTTAGGTTAGGTTAGGTTAGGTTAGGTTAGGTTAGGTTAGGTTAGGTTAGGTTAGGTTAGGTTAGGTTAGGTTAGGTTAGGTTAGGTTAGGTTAGGTTAGGTTAGGTTAGGTTAGGTTAGGTTAGGTTAGGTTAGGTTAGGTTAGGTTAGGTTAGGTTAGGTTAGGTTAGGTTAGGTTAGGTTAGGTTAGGTTAGGTTAGGTTAGGTTAGGTTAGGTTAGGTTAGGTTAGGTTAGGTTAGGTTAGGTTAGGTTAGGTTAGGTTAGGTTAGGTTAGGTTAGGTTAGGTTAGGTTAGGTTAGGTTAGGTTAGGTTAGGTTAGGTTAGGTTAGGTTAGGTTAGGTTAGGTTAGGTTAGGTTAGGTTAGGTTAGGTTAGGTTAGGTTAGGTTAGGTTAGGTTAGGTTAGGTTAGGTTAGGTTAGGTTAGGTTAGGTTAGGTTAGGTTAGGTTAGGTTAGGTTAGGTTAGGTTAGGTTAGGTTAGGTTAGGTTAGGTTAGGTTAGGTTAGGTTAGGTTAGGTTAGGTTAGGTTAGGTTAGGTTAGGTTAGGTTAGGTTAGGTTAGGTTAGGTTAGGTTAGGTTAGGTTAGGTTAGGTTAGGTTAGGTTAGGTTAGGTTAGGTTAGGTTAGGTTAGGTTAGGTTAGGTTAGGTTAGGTTAGGTTAGGTTAGGTTAGGTTAGGTTAGGTTAGGTTAGGTTAGGTTAGGTTAGGTTAGGTTAGGTTAGGTTAGGTTAGGTTAGGTTAGGTTAGGTTAGGTTAGGTTAGGTTAGGTTAGGTTAGGTTAGGTTAGGTTAGGTTAGGTTAGGTTAGGTTAGGTTAGGTTAGGTTAGGTTAGGTTAGGTTAGGTTAGGTTAGGTTAGGTTAGGTTAGGTTAGGTTAGGTTAGGTTAGGTTAGGTTAGGTTAGGTTAGGTTAGGTTAGGTTAGGTTAGGTTAGGTTAGGTTAGGTTAGGTTAGGTTAGGTTAGGTTAGGTTAGGTTAGGTTAGGTTAGGTTAGGTTAGGTTAGGTTAGGTTAGGTTAGGTTAGGTTAGGTTAGGTTAGGTTAGGTTAGGTTAGGTTAGGTTAGGTTAGGTTAGGTTAGGTTAGGTTAGGTTAGGTTAGGTTAGGTTAGGTTAGGTTAGGTTAGGTTAGGTTAGGTTAGGTTAGGTTAGGTTAGGTTAGGTTAGGTTAGGTTAGGTTAGGTTAGGTTAGGTTAGGTTAGGTTAGGTTAGGTTAGGTTAGGTTAGGTTAGGTTAGGTTAGGTTAGGTTAGGTTAGGTTAGGTTAGGTTAGGTTAGGTTAGGTTAGGTTAGGTTAGGTTAGGTTAGGTTAGGTTAGGTTAGGTTAGGTTAGGTTAGGTTAGGTTAGGTTAGGTTAGGTTAGGTTAGGTTAGGTTAGGTTAGGTTAGGTTAGGTTAGGTTAGGTTAGGTTAGGTTAGGTTAGGTTAGGTTAGGTTAGGTTAGGTTAGGTTAGGTTAGGTTAGGTTAGGTTAGGTTAGGTTAGGTTAGGTTAGGTTAGGTTAGGTTAGGTTAGGTTAGGTTAGGTTAGGTTAGGTTAGGTTAGGTTAGGTTAGGTTAGGTTAGGTTAGGTTAGGTTAGGTTAGGTTAGGTTAGGTTAGGTTAGGTTAGGTTAGGTTAGGTTAGGTTAGGTTAGGTTAGGTTAGGTTAGGTTAGGTTAGGTTAGGTTAGGTTAGGTTAGGTTAGGTTAGGTTAGGTTAGGTTAGGTTAGGTTAGGTTAGGTTAGGTTAGGTTAGGTTAGGTTAGGTTAGGTTAGGTTAGGTTAGGTTAGGTTAGGTTAGGTTAGGTTAGGTTAGGTTAGGTTAGGTTAGGTTAGGTTAGGTTAGGTTAGGTTAGGTTAGGTTAGGTTAGGTTAGGTTAGGTTAGGTTAGGTTAGGTTAGGTTAGGTTAGGTTAGGTTAGGTTAGGTTAGGTTAGGTTAGGTTAGGTTAGGTTAGGTTAGGTTAGGTTAGGTTAGGTTAGGTTAGGTTAGGTTAGGTTAGGTTAGGTTAGGTTAGGTTAGGTTAGGTTAGGTTAGGTTAGGTTAGGTTAGGTTAGGTTAGGTTAGGTTAGGTTAGGTTAGGTTAGGTTAGGTTAGGTTAGGTTAGGTTAGGTTAGGTTAGGTTAGGTTAGGTTAGGTTAGGTTAGGTTAGGTTAGGTTAGGTTAGGTTAGGTTAGGTTAGGTTAGGTTAGGTTAGGTTAGGTTAGGTTAGGTTAGGTTAGGTTAGGTTAGGTTAGGTTAGGTTAGGTTAGGTTAGGTTAGGTTAGGTTAGGTTAGGTTAGGTTAGGTTAGGTTAGGTTAGGTTAGGTTAGGTTAGGTTAGGTTAGGTTAGGTTAGGTTAGGTTAGGTTAGGTTAGGTTAGGTTAGGTTAGGTTAGGTTAGGTTAGGTTAGGTTAGGTTAGGTTAGGTTAGGTTAGGTTAGGTTAGGTTAGGTTAGGTTAGGTTAGGTTAGGTTAGGTTAGGTTAGGTTAGGTTAGGTTAGGTTAGGTTAGGTTAGGTTAGGTTAGGTTAGGTTAGGTTAGGTTAGGTTAGGTTAGGTTAGGTTAGGTTAGGTTAGGTTAGGTTAGGTTAGGTTAGGTTAGGTTAGGTTAGGTTAGGTTAGGTTAGGTTAGGTTAGGTTAGGTTAGGTTAGGTTAGGTTAGGTTAGGTTAGGTTAGGTTAGGTTAGGTTAGGTTAGGTTAGGTTAGGTTAGGTTAGGTTAGGTTAGGTTAGGTTAGGTTAGGTTAGGTTAGGTTAGGTTAGGTTAGGTTAGGTTAGGTTAGGTTAGGTTAGGTTAGGTTAGGTTAGGTTAGGTTAGGTTAGGTTAGGTTAGGTTAGGTTAGGTTAGGTTAGGTTAGGTTAGGTTAGGTTAGGTTAGGTTAGGTTAGGTTAGGTTAGGTTAGGTTAGGTTAGGTTAGGTTAGGTTAGGTTAGGTTAGGTTAGGTTAGGTTAGGTTAGGTTAGGTTAGGTTAGGTTAGGTTAGGTTAGGTTAGGTTAGGTTAGGTTAGGTTAGGTTAGGTTAGGTTAGGTTAGGTTAGGTTAGGTTAGGTTAGGTTAGGTTAGGTTAGGTTAGGTTAGGTTAGGTTAGGTTAGGTTAGGTTAGGTTAGGTTAGGTTAGGTTAGGTTAGGTTAGGTTAGGTTAGGTTAGGTTAGGTTAGGTTAGGTTAGGTTAGGTTAGGTTAGGTTAGGTTAGGTTAGGTTAGGTTAGGTTAGGTTAGGTTAGGTTAGGTTAGGTTAGGTTAGGTTAGGTTAGGTTAGGTTAGGTTAGGTTAGGTTAGGTTAGGTTAGGTTAGGTTAGGTTAGGTTAGGTTAGGTTAGGTTAGGTTAGGTTAGGTTAGGTTAGGTTAGGTTAGGTTAGGTTAGGTTAGGTTAGGTTAGGTTAGGTTAGGTTAGGTTAGGTTAGGTTAGGTTAGGTTAGGTTAGGTTAGGTTAGGTTAGGTTAGGTTAGGTTAGGTTAGGTTAGGTTAGGTTAGGTTAGGTTAGGTTAGGTTAGGTTAGGTTAGGTTAGGTTAGGTTAGGTTAGGTTAGGTTAGGTTAGGTTAGGTTAGGTTAGGTTAGGTTAGGTTAGGTTAGGTTAGGTTAGGTTAGGTTAGGTTAGGTTAGGTTAGGTTAGGTTAGGTTAGGTTAGGTTAGGTTAGGTTAGGTTAGGTTAGGTTAGGTTAGGTTAGGTTAGGTTAGGTTAGGTTAGGTTAGGTTAGGTTAGGTTAGGTTAGGTTAGGTTAGGTTAGGTTAGGTTAGGTTAGGTTAGGTTAGGTTAGGTTAGGTTAGGTTAGGTTAGGTTAGGTTAGGTTAGGTTAGGTTAGGTTAGGTTAGGTTAGGTTAGGTTAGGTTAGGTTAGGTTAGGTTAGGTTAGGTTAGGTTAGGTTAGGTTAGGTTAGGTTAGGTTAGGTTAGGTTAGGTTAGGTTAGGTTAGGTTAGGTTAGGTTAGGTTAGGTTAGGTTAGGTTAGGTTAGGTTAGGTTAGGTTAGGTTAGGTTAGGTTAGGTTAGGTTAGGTTAGGTTAGGTTAGGTTAGGTTAGGTTAGGTTAGGTTAGGTTAGGTTAGGTTAGGTTAGGTTAGGTTAGGTTAGGTTAGGTTAGGTTAGGTTAGGTTAGGTTAGGTTAGGTTAGGTTAGGTTAGGTTAGGTTAGGTTAGGTTAGGTTAGGTTAGGTTAGGTTAGGTTAGGTTAGGTTAGGTTAGGTTAGGTTAGGTTAGGTTAGGTTAGGTTAGGTTAGGTTAGGTTAGGTTAGGTTAGGTTAGGTTAGGTTAGGTTAGGTTAGGTTAGGTTAGGTTAGGTTAGGTTAGGTTAGGTTAGGTTAGGTTAGGTTAGGTTAGGTTAGGTTAGGTTAGGTTAGGTTAGGTTAGGTTAGGTTAGGTTAGGTTAGGTTAGGTTAGGTTAGGTTAGGTTAGGTTAGGTTAGGTTAGGTTAGGTTAGGTTAGGTTAGGTTAGGTTAGGTTAGGTTAGGTTAGGTTAGGTTAGGTTAGGTTAGGTTAGGTTAGGTTAGGTTAGGTTAGGTTAGGTTAGGTTAGGTTAGGTTAGGTTAGGTTAGGTTAGGTTAGGTTAGGTTAGGTTAGGTTAGGTTAGGTTAGGTTAGGTTAGGTTAGGTTAGGTTAGGTTAGGTTAGGTTAGGTTAGGTTAGGTTAGGTTAGGTTAGGTTAGGTTAGGTTAGGTTAGGTTAGGTTAGGTTAGGTTAGGTTAGGTTAGGTTAGGTTAGGTTAGGTTAGGTTAGGTTAGGTTAGGTTAGGTTAGGTTAGGTTAGGTTAGGTTAGGTTAGGTTAGGTTAGGTTAGGTTAGGTTAGGTTAGGTTAGGTTAGGTTAGGTTAGGTTAGGTTAGGTTAGGTTAGGTTAGGTTAGGTTAGGTTAGGTTAGGTTAGGTTAGGTTAGGTTAGGTTAGGTTAGGTTAGGTTAGGTTAGGTTAGGTTAGGTTAGGTTAGGTTAGGTTAGGTTAGGTTAGGTTAGGTTAGGTTAGGTTAGGTTAGGTTAGGTTAGGTTAGGTTAGGTTAGGTTAGGTTAGGTTAGGTTAGGTTAGGTTAGGTTAGGTTAGGTTAGGTTAGGTTAGGTTAGGTTAGGTTAGGTTAGGTTAGGTTAGGTTAGGTTAGGTTAGGTTAGGTTAGGTTAGGTTAGGTTAGGTTAGGTTAGGTTAGGTTAGGTTAGGTTAGGTTAGGTTAGGTTAGGTTAGGTTAGGTTAGGTTAGGTTAGGTTAGGTTAGGTTAGGTTAGGTTAGGTTAGGTTAGGTTAGGTTAGGTTAGGTTAGGTTAGGTTAGGTTAGGTTAGGTTAGGTTAGGTTAGGTTAGGTTAGGTTAGGTTAGGTTAGGTTAGGTTAGGTTAGGTTAGGTTAGGTTAGGTTAGGTTAGGTTAGGTTAGGTTAGGTTAGGTTAGGTTAGGTTAGGTTAGGTTAGGTTAGGTTAGGTTAGGTTAGGTTAGGTTAGGTTAGGTTAGGTTAGGTTAGGTTAGGTTAGGTTAGGTTAGGTTAGGTTAGGTTAGGTTAGGTTAGGTTAGGTTAGGTTAGGTTAGGTTAGGTTAGGTTAGGTTAGGTTAGGTTAGGTTAGGTTAGGTTAGGTTAGGTTAGGTTAGGTTAGGTTAGGTTAGGTTAGGTTAGGTTAGGTTAGGTTAGGTTAGGTTAGGTTAGGTTAGGTTAGGTTAGGTTAGGTTAGGTTAGGTTAGGTTAGGTTAGGTTAGGTTAGGTTAGGTTAGGTTAGGTTAGGTTAGGTTAGGTTAGGTTAGGTTAGGTTAGGTTAGGTTAGGTTAGGTTAGGTTAGGTTAGGTTAGGTTAGGTTAGGTTAGGTTAGGTTAGGTTAGGTTAGGTTAGGTTAGGTTAGGTTAGGTTAGGTTAGGTTAGGTTAGGTTAGGTTAGGTTAGGTTAGGTTAGGTTAGGTTAGGTTAGGTTAGGTTAGGTTAGGTTAGGTTAGGTTAGGTTAGGTTAGGTTAGGTTAGGTTAGGTTAGGTTAGGTTAGGTTAGGTTAGGTTAGGTTAGGTTAGGTTAGGTTAGGTTAGGTTAGGTTAGGTTAGGTTAGGTTAGGTTAGGTTAGGTTAGGTTAGGTTAGGTTAGGTTAGGTTAGGTTAGGTTAGGTTAGGTTAGGTTAGGTTAGGTTAGGTTAGGTTAGGTTAGGTTAGGTTAGGTTAGGTTAGGTTAGGTTAGGTTAGGTTAGGTTAGGTTAGGTTAGGTTAGGTTAGGTTAGGTTAGGTTAGGTTAGGTTAGGTTAGGTTAGGTTAGGTTAGGTTAGGTTAGGTTAGGTTAGGTTAGGTTAGGTTAGGTTAGGTTAGGTTAGGTTAGGTTAGGTTAGGTTAGGTTAGGTTAGGTTAGGTTAGGTTAGGTTAGGTTAGGTTAGGTTAGGTTAGGTTAGGTTAGGTTAGGTTAGGTTAGGTTAGGTTAGGTTAGGTTAGGTTAGGTTAGGTTAGGTTAGGTTAGGTTAGGTTAGGTTAGGTTAGGTTAGGTTAGGTTAGGTTAGGTTAGGTTAGGTTAGGTTAGGTTAGGTTAGGTGTAGGTTAGGTTTGGTTAGGTTAGGTTAGGTTAGGTTAGGTTAGGTTAGGTTAGGTTAGGTTAGGTTAGGTTAGGTTAGGTTAGGTTAGGTTAGGTTAGGTTA